>JASPKP010000197.1:0-64842 GCA_030674155.1 Stramonita haemastoma | reverse complement strand
TAGGAAAATCAAATTCTTTTATTAGTTCTTTAACACCTCTCTCTTTTTCACGGCAGGGTAAAATTTAACACCTCTCCTTATTCACAGCAGGGAAATAAACTGAGCCAGGTTTTGCATGAACAGGAGTGATATTGGTCAATATCACAAAAAACTTCATCTAGTTGATTACCCCTAAAATCGATCCTTTATTCTTTGTATTTTATGACATTACAAACAAAAGGATTTCATTTCTATTCATTTTGACAGAAACACACACAAAACTGAAGGATCATCCTTTGCATAACGAAAAGTATTTGCGTTCAGGGGAAGAACCCCCATTCTGGCTTTGGCAAGAGTGTCCCGAAAGTGTTTAACTTTTAAGGTATCAACATAAGGTTCAGTCATGAAGTTTGATTTAAAAGGTGCATTCAATGAAAACCTTTCGCTTTTGTTAAGTGCATCAGACCAGTCACAAATGAAATTTCCCACAAGGCGTTCTTTCAACAATGTGTTATAGTGTGCACTTTAGACACTATAACTAGACACTAGGTTAGACTACAACCCCTCTCCCCCCCCCCCCCCCCCTCCTCCTCCCCTTCTCTTCTAAGAGTGTTACAGGGGCTGGCATAGGTCTACATGTACACGACTTGGACTTTTCTTTGTTAGCGGGATGGGTAGGATTCGAGACAGAGAGTCGGCAGGCGAGCGTGGCTGCCCACTTGAGACAAGCTGGCGACAATTAACAGGTTGGAGGGCTCGTCCCTGCTAGTTATTGCTCAACAAGTTTGGTGTTGTGGTCGAAAGTTTGCTGACTTGGTTTCTTTTGAATTTCCACTTTGAAATCATTGGATCAGCTGGCACCCTCCTGGACATGATTGGTTTAGACTTTAGGGCAGAATAAGCTTGGCGTAAGTAAGGGAAGCGGTCAGTCACTCACTCTTTCCATGCGACAGCCAGAGGACGGCAAGACGATTTGTGGGCCGTAGCGGCAACGATGTGACGACACTAGTATACAGCAGTCGTTCTTCGGGTTGAGCTGTAAGTGAAACATTTTCTTTATTGTAGTTCAGTTTATCAGGGTGATAGTCCATTCGACAAACATACTCATCGCCTATACTAACTGAACTTAATGATGGATTTGGTTCAGTGAGAGTGTGTATTGTTTGACACACAGAAGTTGGTTGAGAATCGTAAGACTTTTATTATTTAATTGTGAGAGCTTGGGTTTATTTTACGATTGATTGGATGTTTATCGATTTGGTTTCGTGTTATTCTGAGATGAAGTTTATATAAAATCGCAGTGATCGCAGATAAATTAATGTGGACTAGTACGAAGTGATTGTGTTAAACTATAATGGTATAGTTTAATGTGTTAAACTATTATGGTATAGTTTAATGGGAATACATGACTTTGAGTTAGAAACTGTGAAGGGTGTTTGGTGACCATATTATTTGAAATTAAGGACTAGCCTGGTCCTTGAGATACTTGTTTTATGATTGTGCAAAGGGGTTCCGGTAATCGTGTGTGACTATGGTTAGTCATTTGCCGAAAAAGCCGCTAGTTTTGTATGCGATTTTTGAGACGCTAGATTATGCCTGCTCAATCTCTTCCTTATCTCTCTCTCTCTCTCTCTCTCTCTCTCTCTCTCTCTCTCTCTCTCTCTCTCTCTCTCTCTCTCTCTCTCTCTTGTGTTACGATATCCATGGGTTTGATAGGAACCAATGTTGTGGAAAAGATCTTAGCATAAACTAAGTTCTGTTGGACATTATTTAGGATAATGTCAGTCGAGAGTACTGAGGAAAGGGTTTTCCTGGTTAATTTAATCATTGGTTGTTTAATTTCAATTGTATACTCTCTATTGGTTTCCTAGGATTAACTTGGTATTTTGTTGTGAGTAATGAAAGGGGTTTGACTCGGCTAGACGACAGTAGTATTTGCTATGTGTGCCTTTCATGAATGATATACCTTGTTAAATGTGGATCGAGTAGCACTTACCGGGATTCTCCGTTTTGTTTCAGGTGTGTTTTAAATGTGGATAGTTACCTGAATTTTGTATTTGTTTCAGGTGTGTGTTGTTTTGTTATGGTAAATGAAACAATAAACGTGTTACCATAACACCCCTGCGTGGCCTCCATCAATACGTTTGAGATGTGGAGTGCCTGAGATCATCCTACCATCTTCCCCTTTCCCATATCTTCTACCCCGTCTCCATTCATTCCCGACACTCTGGTTTAACCATGCAAATCCCAAACCACATTTTTCTAATATAGTTCTCAATCTGTATGCCCAACACACAATATCATTTTCATCCATGCTAACCTGCATTAGATAAGCTTGCTTAGGCAGTCTCTTTAATTCCATATGCCACAATTTCACCCATACTTAACAGCTCTCATGCATGCATTAATCTGAAGAGAGTATCTGCCCAGTTCGCTGTAAATGCATTTATTTGGGGTTTTAGGAGAGACACCTAGAAAGCGTTTGCATGCTAAGGTATGAACTTTTTCGATGGAATCAGTGTGTTCAAGTGCCCAGAACTCTGATCCATATAACAAGATTGGCTGAACCTGGGCATCAAACATCTTAAAGTAAGTCTGTTTAGAAATATCATTAAGACTGCGGAGCACTCGAGCACATTCATGAACTGCCTTCCTTCCTTTTGTAACTAATTTCGTGACTCCTTGAACTACACTCAGTATTGTAGTAAAAGTATATCCCAGGTAGGTGAAACTATTAACCACTTCCAGATTTGCTCCATCTAAATGCCATTTTTCATTCCGACCTAGGTGTCCACCCTTTCTAAACACCATAATTTTATATTTATCTATATTTATATCCAGGTATTCTTCTTTGCATAACTTACTCAGATTGCTCAACTGGCTTTGTAGCCCTACACGAGTCTTTGACAAAAGAGCCAGGTCATCTGCAAATAACAATAGAAATAATTCCATAGAACCAGGTTGCAGTTGAATTCCATGTTTTCCCTCATTTTCCATAGTTATGGCCATTTCGTTTATGAACAATGAGAAGTTTTGTAAATGTCATCTGTTCCCACCGGCACACGATGGCCTACTCTTACGAAAAGCGGAAAGGCTTTAACGTGTTCGCAAGATGTTCTGCATGCGTTCGCACACGGGGCCTCGGTTTAAAGTCTCATCCGAAGGACTTTTGGGGAGAGTGGAGTCAGCACTGTTGTTTACTCCAGAGAAAAATCTCCTCAACCGGAATCAAACCCGGCTCGTCAAAGTGCCAGCGCAATGTTCTGACCACTAGGCTATCCGTTCCCCCGAGAGAAAGATTTGATTTGATTTGATGATTCTTTTATATCGAGGATAATGGAATAAGCCTCTGAGTACTTGCCTCTGGCAAGTACTCAGGCACTTCAACATTGACAGCTGCCTAATTGAAGTCATCAAGGCTCTGTACGAGAACGCAAGAAGTGCAGTTTTCATGAACAATCACTTGGGCGAGTTCTTCAAGACCACGGTTGGGGTTCGCCAGGGCTGCCTTCTCTCACCTGTACTCTTCAACCTCTTCCTCGAAAACATCATGACAGAGACACTGCAAAACCACCACACTTCCATCTCCATTGGTGGAAGACCCCTTTGCAACCTCAGATTTGCAGATGACATTGACCTCATGGGCAGCAGCAAACAAGAACTGCAAATCCTCACAGACAATTTAACAGATCGAGCGAGCGCATACGGCATGGAGGTCAGTACAGAGAAATCAAAGATCATGGTCAACAGCGCGAGTAATGACATCACGGAAATAAAGATGAATGGAGAAATACTAGAAGAGGTGAGCCAATTCAAATACTTAGGTTCCAACCGAACAAAAGATGGCACATCAAACAATGAAGTGAAAGCTCGCATTGCAACAGCAACATCTGCTCTAGTCAGACTCGAGAGGATCATCAGAAGCAACAACATCAGCTTCTGCACCAAATACCACCTTTACAAATCCCTCGTGATATCTATCCTCCTATATGGCTGTGAATCATGGACTCTGACAGCAGAGTTAGAGAGGAGAATCCAAGCATTCGAGAACAAGTGCCACAGAAGACTCCTCAGAATATCATACAAAGAACACAAGACCAATAACTATGTGAAAGAAGAAATCAAAAAGCGTGTGGGCCCCCAAGAGCCTTTGCTCTCCACCATAAAGAGGAGAAAGCTGATGTGGTTTGGTCACACCACAAGACACAACACCTTAGCAAAAACCATCATGCAAGGAACAGTCGAGGCAAGAGAAGAAGAGGCCGCCAAAAGAAATCATGGGTTGACAACATCAAAGACTGGACTGCCCAACCCCTGCAACACCTCCTACTAGCCACACAGGATCTGAAGCATGGAAAAAGATCGCTGTTGCGTCTTCTCTCATGTCCCCCCAACGTCCTTTGGGACATGGGACTGAGTGAGTGAGTGAATGGAATAAGCACGCGTGCTTTTTTTCATCCAGTCCCTGTGTGTATGCAGTTTTTGTAAATGTCATCTGTTCCCACCAGCACACATGGCCTACTCTTACGAAAGGCGGAACAGGATCTAACGTGTGCGCTAGGTGTTCTGCGTGCGTTCGCACGCGGGACCTCGGTTTTAAG
This sequence comes from Stramonita haemastoma, assembly GCA_030674155.1. Lineage (NCBI taxonomy): Eukaryota > Metazoa > Mollusca > Gastropoda > Neogastropoda > Muricidae > Stramonita > Stramonita haemastoma. Next base: position 60,262 of record JASPKP010000197.1, on the reverse strand, counting down.
TCTCATCCGAAGGACTTAGAGAGAGAGAGAGAGAGAGAGAGAGAAGAGAGAGAGAGAGAGAGAGAGAGAGAGAGAGAGAGAGAGAGAGAGAGAGAGAGAGAGAGAGAGAGAATGGGACCAGAGAGAGAGAGATAGAGAAAGACCAGAGAGAGGGAGGGAGAAAGGGGGAAAAAGAGAAAGGAGAGACTACGACCAGGAAGAGAGAGAAAGAGAGAGGGAGTGAGAGAGACAGAGACACAGAGAGAGGGGTAAAGAGACACAGAGGGAAAAAGAAACAGAGAGAGAGAGAGAGAGAGAGAGAGAGAGAGAGAGAGAGAGAGAGAGAGAGGAGAGAGAGAGAGAGAGAGAGAGAGAGAGAGAGAGACAGACAGACAGACAGACAGACAGACAGACAGACAGACAGACAGACAGACAGACAGAGAGGAAATACAAAACTTTATTTACAGAGATTAGTAGATTAAGTACAACATTTGTTTATCAGTCAGCCCTCTTTATGGGAAAGAGTATAAACACCAAAGCACAAGCAATATGTTTGGAAAAGAAAAACAAATATGGAAGAAAACCAGTGAAGGAAACGGGGTCTCGGTTTAAAGTCTCATCCGAAGGAATTTTGGGGAGAGTGGAGTCAGCATTGATGTTAACTCCAGGAGAAAAATCTCCTCGACCGGAATCGAACCCGGCTCGTCAAATTGCCAGCGCAATGTTCTGACCACTAGGCTATCCGACCCCCCAGAGAGAGAGAGAGAGAATGAATGAATGAATGAATGAATGAATGAATGAATGAATGAATGAACATTTTTATTGAGGGAAAAGATTAAGCATAATGGTGGCTTGTTTTCATCCAGCCCTCTTTAAAAAAAAAAAAAAGTGAATCAATCAACCAATCAATCCAAATGCGTAATTCAAGTATAAAGCTATGAAAATCAAAATTTGGTGAATAAATCAACCAATCGTATGATTTGAGCATAAAGCTATAACATTTGAAAAGAGAGAGAGGGAGGGAGTGAGAGGAATAAGGTGCGGGCTGTTATTATCTTTTTCAGCTCCTGAAGAGGGTAAGAAGAAATGGACAAAGAAAAGAGAAAATAGAATAGAGGGAAAGAGGGAGAGGAGGAGCAAGAGGAGGGGGAAGAGGAGAAAGAAAAAAAAAGGATCAGGGAAACAATAAGAACTACAATTATGCAAGTTAGTACCTACTTATGTCAAGTAAGCAAAATCATAACATACACAAGATTATACAAAGGTTTCATCATAAATCTGAAATATAATGTGCACCTAGACAGTTAAGTGAAATAGAAACGCTTTACATAAGAGACAGACATAATGGTTGGGGGAAGAGAGAAAAGGTGGGGAAGGGGAAAGAAGAATAGGAGAGAGAGGGGGGAGAGGAGGAGTGAGGTAGAGAGAGGAGAGGAGAGGAGAGAGGAGAGGAGAGAGAGAGAGAGAGAGAGAAGAGAGAGAGAAGAGAAGAGAGAGAAGAGAGAAGAGACAGAGACGAGAGACAGAAAGAGACAACAGAAACAGAGACAGACCGAGACAACAGAGACAAGAAGAGAGAGACAGACAGACACAACAGAAGACAGAGAGAGAATGAGCAAAGAGAGACAGACAGAAGAAAGAGAGAGAGCAAGACGAGAGACAAAGAAGAACAGAAAGACAGAGACCAGAGAGAGAGAGAGAGAGAAGAGAGAAAGAGAGAGAGAGAGAAGAGGAGAGGAGGGGAGCGAGGAGGACAAAGAGAGAGAAGAGGGAGAGAGAGGACAGAGAGAGAGAGAGAGAGAGAGAGAAGAAGAGAGAGAGGGAGGGAAAGAGAGAGGAGGGAGAGGACAAAGAAGAGAAGAGAGGAGAGAGAGAGAAAGAGAGAGAGAAAAAAGGAGGGAAAGAGAGGACAGAGAGAGAGAGAGAGAGAGAGAGAGAGAGAGAGAGAGAGAGAAAGAAGAGATGAGGGAGGGACAAAGAGAGGGAGAGAGAGACAGAGAGAGAGAGACGGAGACAGAGAGAGAGAACGCAAACGCAATTTTATTTTACGAGGGTAATAAGTTACAAGACTTTTTTTCATCCAGCCCCCAGAAAAAAAGAGAGAGACAGAGAGAGAGACAGAGACAGAGAGACAGAGAGAGAGAGAGATCTCGAGCTCGAAAATTGTATTCACAAAAAGGCTATTGGCCCATATGTGAAGGGGAGGTGCCAAACTGCTTAGTATTTTGGTGTGGAAAAAATCCAATAACAACAACAAAAATTACCCGATAAAAAAGTCAGTTACACAAATATAACTTACGACAACAAAATATCTCTTATTCTGAAAGCTTTACACAAATATAAAGTGAGGCTACGCACAACCTCAGGCTGACTTGACGCCATGAATAGACAGAGTCGAAAAGAATTAGGCTGCCTACTACATTTTACAGGTATGTAATTCTGGCTAATATCCTCTAATACTGGACAGCATAACACAAAATGTGCTTCATCCTCAGGTGCTTGCTTACATAATGGACATAGTAACCTGGGGTCATCAACATCATGTTCTCTGTATCTGAACTTATGAACATTTAAATCTGATACACCAAGTCTAAACTTTGACATAATTCTTTTCAAATGAATGTCCATATCAAGCTTTAGATAAGGTTTGACATCATGTGTACTTATAAATTGTCTATACATGTGATATGTTTCACTGGTTTGTATGTGATCACTCCATTGCTGCCATCGGCAATAAATCAATCGTTGCCTGAAAAGTGTTTATAAATTTTCTACAATTTCCAACACGTTGCTTAAACCAAACAAATCCAAAACCGAGTCACATAAACAGGTACGTATTTGTGTAGCCCAGTTATTTTTCCCTTGGGCATCTAGATCATAAAGCATCTTATAAGATCTAAAAGGAAGTCTGTTCTCATCCATATGCAAAATCTTAATCCAGTATCTAACACACCTTACAGCAGCATTAACAGAGAGGGGGTATCTGTTAGTTTCATAATACACAAGATCGAAAGAGATCAAATCAAATCAAATCAAAATTTTATTTCCGGATGGTACACTGAGTAAGCAAAAATTTGCTTTTTTCATCAAGCCATCTATCAAAAAAATATTTTAAAATTTAAAATTTTAAAAAAAGAAAGAAAAAAAACCATGCACACAAGAAAAAAACCCAGCAAAAACAAAAACAAAAACTAAAATCCACTTGAACAAAAATCAGACTAACAGAAATGAAACAGCAAGCAAACAAGAAAATTCACCAAGAAAACCCCACCCAAAAACTATATAGTTACAACATTGTTACAATCTTTAACGAGAAAATAAGACTCAAAATGAACTTTAAAAAATACAATGAAAAGAACAATAACAACAATAGTGAAAATAATAATGATGATGATAATGTACTGTAAGACTCGCTCTTTCACGTAGGCTACACACACACACACACACACACACACACACACACACACACCACACACACACACACACACACACACACACACATACACACACACACACACGCGCGCGCACGCGCGCATACGCACCTCACTCACTCACGCACATACATATCGAACACACACACACACACACACACACACACACACCACACACACACACACACACACACACACACATTCACACTCACACGATCATATATCCGCGCTCGCACATAAACTTTAAGTTGGTGTTTGGTGGGGTTTGGGGTTTTTTTTTTTTGGGTTCGTTTTGGGGGGTTTTTTGCTTCATAGGAAAAACTAAGTGTGACGGGGCGGTGTCATCGGAATCATAACAGTTAAACCATTTTATCAGGTTACAATATCATCCATTCTTTTACATTCATACTTTATATCAGAAGGAAACAAAAACAAACAAATGGAATAAAAAACAGAACAGAAGCAGAACATCCTAAAATATATTTAATCTATCAACAAAACAAGTCATATAAATCATAACATTTTGATAAAAGGGAGACGACAAAAGAAAAAAAACAAAAAACAAAACAAAACAATTGCGCGCACACACACACACACACACACACCACACACACACACACACACACACACACACACACACACACACACACACACAGGTTCGCGCGCATGTCATCAATAAACTTCATTCTAAAGAAAAATTAATTATGCCTGATTTTAATAAATCATTTAACGGACACAAGAGAATCTATCCGCTGTAAGGCATAAATTTTGGGACATATATGTTCTAATACCTTATCAATCTTATGATTATGGTCATAAAATCACGTTCATAACCATTTCGTAATCACGATGGACATAGTTATTCAGCCTACTTGATAAGATCTTTAATTAAAAGTGTACACAGAATCCATTACATTCGAGACGTGGGTATTAAATTGTACAAAATAGGAATGAAACTTTTCTCAATATGGATGGTAACACAGAGAGAGAGAGAGAGAGAGAGAGAGAGAGAGAGAGAGAGAGAGAGAGAGAGAGAGAGAGAGAGAGAGAGAGAGAGAGAGAGAGAATGAAAATGAAAATGAAAATGTTTTTTATTGAACATCAGCCTTGGGCCACAATTCAAAACGAAGTGGGAGATGGGGGAGTGGATGTATGTGCATATAACGAATTTGTTCAGTCTTATCATAAAGCAACGGTACACACTTGATACAACGCATCTTTTTCACTATTAGATCTAGATCTACTTACTTTACATAAGTTCTGCCACTGTCTGTCTTCTTCGAATAGCACGGAATAAAAATGTTGCTAGCTGCACTGAACGACATCTACTACGTGCCTGAAGAAGAAAAGGCATAGGCACATGAAGAAGATCTTTCAGGTAACTGATTCTTAAATCTGTATATAATGGACAAATATATATTACATGGTATTCATCTTCGATAACGTTTTTGCACAAAGAACAGTTTTTATCTTGATTGTTGTTGCTGTATCTGTTGAGATTATTATTTAAAGGAAGAACATTCATTCTGGCCTGTGACAGTGCAACTCTGAAACAATAAATATCAATACTATGAAGATACAATTCTTTTTCAAAAACAGTCTTAAAAGATCTATATGTTGCATACCTATTACTCTCTCTCATGACACCTGACCACTCCTGAATAAACATATCAATTAATCTTTGCTTGAATGCACTAAGGAATCCCTGAATATCACCAACACCCTGTTGTAGCCAAACAATATTAAACCCTGAATTGCACAACAATTCCCTTACACTTGCTACCCAACATTTTTTACCTTTCTGATCTAGAATTAATTGCATTTCATAGGCCTGTCTTGGCAACCTCTGATTACTCATTTGTAGTAATTTTAACCAATATCTAACTGCACAAATATATGAGTTTATGAATAAAGGATATCTGGCAACTTCCCCATAAACCATTTTATTTGGTGTTTTAACAGGAACACCCAGAAAACGTTTACAAGCCATCAAATGTATTTTTTCTACATGTTCTAAGCGATTTACTCCCCATACTTCAGATGCATATAGCAATATTGGCTTAATTTTTACATCAAAAACTTTAAAATAAACCTGGTAAGAAATATCTTTGTTTTTTTGAAATGCTCTAATTAAACTTATTAGTGCTTTTTTCCCTTTTACACACAAATGTTCTGTACCCAGCCTATGACAAAGTTTTGTCGTAAAAACATACCCCAAATAACAATATTTATTTACAACTTCTAACTTTTTATCTCCTAAAAACCATTCCTCATCCTTACCCAAAATCCCTCCTTTCCTAAAGACCATAACTTTGGTTTTATCTGTATTAATGTTTAATTTCATATCCACACAACACTTTTGGAGAATATTCAATTGATTTTGCAGGCCTACAGGAGTAGAAGACAACAAAACAACATCATCTGCAAAAAGCAAAATGAACAACTCTACAGCACCTGGTATCAGTTGTACACCATGTTTTCCCTTCTCAGACATATGAGTTGCTAGTTGATTAATAAACATTCCAAACAAAGTAGGACTCAAGACACACACCTTGTCGAACCCCTAAAGGGCAGTCAAAAAAATCTGAATATTCGTTATTGGATCTAACACAAGATATCAAACTACTGTACATTGCACGAGAGAGAGAGAAGAGAGAGAGAGAGAGAGAGAGAGAGAGAGAGAGAGAGAGAGAGAGAGAGAGAGAGAGAGAGAGAGAGATTTGGGTTTAATTTGTGATTTGATTGTTTATTTTATATCCGAGAAATGGAAATATAGCAATTGATTTTAGGTCAGTCCGTTGATATGCATTTAATATTAATGTCATCTGTTCCACACGGCAACATGACACTCTAAGCTTAGTAAAGTTGGTACACGATTTACGTGTTCAGACAAGATGTTGTAGTTGATTTACACACAACAGAGGACTCAGTAAAGTCTCATGTCGAAGGACCCCTTTGGGCAGAAAAAGAATTGAATATGTTCATGGATCTAACAAGGATATAACTATTACTGCACGAGAGGAGGAAGAAGAGAGAATCTGGCCGAGTAAAGGAGGACGAGAGAGAGACGGAGAGAGAGAGATTCGATTAATTGATTTGATTGATTTGATTATTCTTATATCGAGAATGCAATAAGCACTTGTGCTTTTACGTCAGTCCCGTCGTATGCAGTTGTAATTAATGTCATCGTCCACCGCACACGATGGCCATCTACGAAAAGTGGAACAGATAACGTGGCGCAAGAGTGTGCGTATTCGCACAGGGCCGTTTAAGTCTCATCCGAAGGATTTTGGAGGAGAGTGATCAGCATGTGTTAATCCAGGAGAAAATCTCTCGACGACTCGAACTGGGTCTCAATGCAGGCAAGTCTGAACTAGTATCAAGAAGAGAGAGAGAAGGAGAAGAGAGAGAGGAGGAGAGAGATGAGAGTGAGAAGAGGGAGAGAGAGAGAGAATAGATGAACAATAGGACACAAATCAAATTCTAATACAGCTATAAAAATGAACATCCACACATTGTAGATAAGGTACACATAATTTAGATATACTGTAATGATCAATCTTTGTGAATAGCCTATGTATTCATAAAAATGAATAACTACACAGTATAATTAAATTACACATACTAACTACACTTAAAACATTGTTTTTGTTTGTTTTTTGTTTATTTGTATATTTGTTAGTGTTTATGTATCCTCTCAGTGGTGATGGGTATTATCATATGTCTCTCTCGTCTCTGTCTCCCTCTGTGTGTCTCTCTCCGTCGCTCTCTCTCTTTCTCTTTCTCCTTCTCTTTCTTTGGCCTCTCTCTCTCTCTCTCTCTCTCTCTCTCTCTCTCTCTCTCTCTCTCTCTCTCTCTGTCATATCTCTGCCTCTGCCTATCTCTCTCTCTGGTTTCAGTCTGGTCTCAATCTCTGGTCTCAATCTCTGGTCTCAGTCTCTGGTCTCTCTCTCTGTCTCTCTTTATCTCTGTCTCTCTTTATCTCTGTCTCTCTTTATCTCTGTCTCTTTGTCTCTCTCGTCTCTCTCTCTCTGTCTCTCTTTATCTCTGTCTCTTTGTCTGTCTCTCTCGTCTCTGTCTTCCTCCGTCTCCCTGTCCCTCTCTCCCTCTCTCTCGTCTCCGTCTTCCTCTGTCTCCCTCTCTCTGTGTCCCTCCCTCGCTCTCTTGCTCTCTCTTTCTTTCTCTCTGTCTCTCTCCTGTCTTAGTCTCTTTTTCTCCCTCTCTCTTTGCCCTCAATCTGTCGGCCTCTGTCTGTCTGTCTCTGTCTCTGTCATGTCTCTGCCTGTCTATCTTTCTCTCTCTGGTCTCAGTCTCTGTCTCTCTTTCTCTCTGTATCTCTCTTTCTGTCTGTCGGTCGGTCGGTCTCTCTTTCTGTCGGTCGGTCGGTCTCTCTTTCTGTCGGTCGGTCGGTCGGTCTCTCTGTCTGTCTGTCTGTCTGTCTCCCTCTCCCACCCCTCCCTTCATTGTTGTCTCTTGTTCTTGATTGATCTGTTTGTTTTTTGGTGCATTTTTCTTCCTGTGGTTTCCTTCACTGTTTTTCTTCCATATTTGTTTTTCTTTTTCCAAACATATTGCTTGTGCTTTGGTGTTTATACTCATTCTAATAAAGAGGGCTGACTAAAAAAAAAGGTTGTACTTAATCTACTAATCTCTGTAAATAAAATTTTGTATTCCCTCTCTGTCTGTCTCTCCCCCCCTCTTTTTCTCTCCATCTGTCTCTCTACCCCCCTCTCTGTCTCTGTCTCTCTCCCTCTCTTTCTCTCTCTTCCTGGTTTTAGTCTTTCACTCTCTGTTTCTCTCTCTCTCTTGTCTGAGTCTCTCTTTTTCTCCCTCTCTTTCTGGTCTGTCTGTCTGTCTGTCTGTCTGTCTGTCTGTCTGTCTGTCTGTCTGTCTGTCTCTCTCTCTCTCTGTTGTCTCTCTTTCACACTCTCTCTCACTCTCTCCCTTCCCCCTCTCTCTCCCTCTCTTTATTTCTCTCTCCCTCACTCTCTCACTGACCTCAGTCTCTCTCTCTCTCTCTCTCTCTCTCTCTCTCTCTCTCTCTCTCTCTCTCTCTTACTCTCTCTCTGTCTCTGTCTCTCTCTTCTCTTTCTCTTTTCTCCCTCCCTCCCTCCCCCCCTTTCTCGCTCTCCCCCTCTGTCTTACTGTCTGGCTTTCTCTCTGTTGTGCCTGTCTCTTTCCCTCATTCTTTCTCCCTCTCTCTCTGGTCAGTCTCTGTCTCCTTACCCCTCTCTCTCTTTCTCTATTTGTCTATCTCACTCATTGTCTGTCTGTATCTTTCTCTCTCTCGTCTCCGTCTCCTCTCTGTCTGTCTGTCTGTCTGTCTGTCTGTCTGTCTGTGTCTCTCATGTCTTAGTCCTTTTTTCTAACTCTCTCTCCCTTTCTCTCGTCTCTGTCTCCCTCTGTCTCTACTCCCCTCCCTCTGTCTTTTTCTCTGTCTCTCTCATGTCTTAGTCATTTTTTCTCCCTCTCTCTCCCTTTCTCTCGTCTCTGTCTCCCTCTGTCTCTACTCCCCTCTCTCTGTCTTTTTCTCTGTCTCTCTCATGTCTTAGTCTCTTTTTCTCCTTCTCTCTCCCTCTTTCTGAAGCTGAATGGAAAAAAAATGTACTTAATCTACTAATCTCTGTAAATTAAATTTTGTATTTCCTCTATCTGTCTGTCTGTCTGTCTGTCTCTGTCTCTCTTTATATAAATGATCTGCAGCTTTTCATTACAAAAGACCAGTATGAACTTTTTCCTGATGACACTTCTATTCATGCCATTCATTCGGACTTGGAATAGCTTATTTCTTTACAAGAAAATGCCAGTCTATTATTTACTTGGACTGAGCTTAACCATATGTCTTTAAATGAACACAAAACAAAATACATGACAATTACTTCTCGACAAAAGCGACAAAACATCTTTTTTTCTCATGCCTCATATTTATCTAGGGAATAACACTATCGGTGAAGTTAACACTCACCGAGTATTGGAAGTCATTTTTGGTAGCAATCTCACCTGGTCATCACACATTGATAGCCTGTGCTAGCGAATCTCACAAAAGGTATATCAACTTTCAAAAATTAAACATTATTTAGATCTCAATGCCCGTAAACAATTTTATCATGCACATATACAATCTATCATTGATTATGCCTCAACATTGTATGCCTTAAGCAGTGATAATAATTCGAAACCTCTTTAAAGGATCCACAAGAGAGCTATTAAACTCATACTGTTAAAATATTCTAGCTTGTCACCTCAAGATGACATTAAACTCAATATCCTGCCCTTAAATCACCAGTTCGAATGCAACAAAGCTGTTACAATGTATCGAATAATGAACGGACCTGCTCCAATTACTGTGACTGCAAGATTTCCCCTCAACCAGTCAAAATGCACGAACAATATACTGATTCAGAAACCAAGGATTGACATGTACAAAACTAGCCTTCCTACTCAGGACTTCTATGGAACTCGTTGCCAAAATGCATAAAAAATGCTGGCAGTATTTTGTCTTTTAAACGTGCCTATATGTCATCTTATGCATTCATTGAGAAATTTTATTGAGTTAATCTAGTAAATAGTTTGTATTTCTTGTCTTTATCGCTACTATAATGCTAATCTAAAGACTCGCGTCAAATACGAATGTTTCGTTAGCTGAAGTGTATTGATCTAAAGCATTGCATGTCACGTTTTAAAGTGGTTTTATTGTATAATTATCGCTACAGTGCATCCATTTGTCGCACATTGCAGCATGTCTGTGTTGATCTGAAATTTAGCTGTCTGTGTTGGTCTGATATTGAGCTGTCTGTGTTGATCTGATATTGAGCTGTCTGTGTTGATCTGATATTGAGCTGTCTGTGTTGATCTGATATTCAGCGGTCTGTGTTGGTCTGAAGTTTAGCTGTCTGTGTTGATCTGATATTGAGCTGTCTGTGTTGATCTGATATTCAGCTGTCTGTGTTGATCTGAAGTTTAGCTGTCTGTGTTGGTCTGAAGTTTAGCTGTCTGTTGATTTGAAGTTTAGCTGTCTGTGTTGATCTGACTTGTACCACAATTTTATAGACTTCAAAAAGGCCTTTGACAGGGTATGGCATGACGGCCTCTGGCAAGTACTCAGGCACTTCAACATTGACAACTGCCTAATTGAAGTCATCAAGGCTCTGTTCGAGAACGCAAGAAGTGCAGTTTTCATGAACAATCACGTGGGCGAGTTCTTCAAGACCACGGTTGGGGTCCGCCAGGGCTGCCTTCTCTCACCTGTACTCTTCAACCTCTTCCTCGAAAACATCATGACAGAGACACTGCAAAACCACCACACTTCCATCTCCATTGGTGGAAGACCCCTTTGCAACCTCAGATTTGCAGATGACATTGACCTCATGGGCAGCAGCAAACAAGAACTGCAAATCCTCACAGACAATTTAACAGATCGAGCGAGCACATACGGCATGGAGGTCAGTACAGAGAAATCGAAGATCATGGTCAACAGCGCGAGTAATGACAGCACGGAAATAAAGATGAATGGAGAAATATTGGAAGAGGCGAGCCAATTCAAATACTTAGGCTCCATCCTAACAAAAGATGGCACATCAAACAATGAAGTGAAAGCTCGCATTGCAACAGCAACATCTGCTCTAGTCAGACTCGAGAGGATCATCAGAAGCAACAACATCAGCTTCTGCACCAAATACCACCTCTACAAATCCCTCGTGATATCTATCCTTCTATATGAACTAAAGTGGTACAAAATACAAAAAAAATATATATATATGGCTGTGAATCTTGGACTCTGACAGCAGAGTTAGAGAAGAGAATCCAAGCATTCGAGAACAAGTGCCACAGAAGACTCCTCAAAATATCATACAAAGAACACAAGACCAATAACTATGTGAAAGAAGAAATCAAAAAGCGTGTGGGCCCCCAAGAGCCTTTGCTCTCCACCATAAAGAGGAGAAAGCTGATGTGGTTTGGTCACACCACAAGACACAACACCCTAGCAAAAACCATCTTGCAAGGAACAGTCGAGGGCAAGAGAAGAAGAGGCCACAAAAGAAACCATGGGTTGACAACATCAAAGACTGGACCGCCCAACCCCTGCAACACCTCCTACTAGCCACACAGGATCGTGAAGCATTGAAAAAGATCTCCGTTGCGTCTTCTCTCATGTCCCCCCAACGTCCTTTGGGACATGGGACTGAGTGACTGAGAGAGAGAGAGTGAGTTGATCTGATATTCAGCTGTCTGTTTGATCTGATATTCGGCTGTCTTTGATCTGAAATTTAGCTGTGTGTGCTGGCCTGAAATTTAGCTGTCTGTGCTGACCTAATATTCAGACGTCTGTCGTAGCTAGTGTTTCCACACAGATTTGATAAGAACTGCTAGCTGCTTGGGTTCTTTAACGTGCTTTAAATGTGTCTTGACAGTAGTTTCGTGTTTTTCGTGTCATCTGCGAGACTGGAACCCAGCCCACAGATATACATGGATGGGGCAACTTTCGGCTTCAGACGAGATTTGAACATGGACCTTGCGCATTCATGGTCAGTGTTTACTCCCGAACCACTGTCCGTCCATCCGTCAGTCTGTCTGTCTGTCTGTCCGTCCGTCAGTCAGTCAGTCCGTCCGTCAGTCTGTCCGTTCGTCCGTCTGTCTGTCTGTCTGTCCGTCCGTCCGTCCGCCCGTCTGTTTGTTTCTCTCTACCTCTGTCTGTGTGTCTGTTCTCCCTCCCTTCCCTTCTTTTTCGCTCGCTCTGTGTGTGTGTGTGTGTGTGTGTGTGTGTGTGTGTTGTTGTATTTCGAGGATAATGGAATAAGCATTCATATGCTTTTTACACCCAGTCCCCGTGTGTACACAGATTTGTAAAGTTTATCCGTTCCCACCAGCACACAATGGCCTACTCTTCCAAAATAGCGGAACGGGTTTTAACGTGTGCACAAGATGTTATGTTTGCGTTCGCAAACGGGACCGTGGTTTATAGTCTCGTCGAAAGAATTTGGGGGGGAGTGGAGTCGGCGCTGATGTTAACTTCAGAGGAAAAATCCCCTTGAACGAGATTCAATCCCGGGTCAGCAGATCACAAGTGCATCACTCTAACTACCAGGCTATCCCGCGGGCGCGCGCTGTGTGTTTGTGTGTGTGTTTTGTGTGTGTGTGTGTGTGTGTGTGTGTGTGTGTGTGTGTGTGTGTGTGTGTGTGTGTTTGTGTGTGTTTGTGTGCGAGAGAGAGAGAGAGGGAGGAGAGAGAGAGAGAGAGAGAGAGAGAGAGGAGAGAGAGAGAGAGAGAGAGAGAGAGAGAGAGAGAGAGCATATAGCATCCCCATCTTCTGGAAATGATCTGGTAGGATTTCCCTGTTTTCTATATCTCTCTTTGTTTCTATATTGTAACTGTTTTCTGGTCGATTTTCTGCATCCTGAAGTTCACCTTTGCATCTGAGGGCATCATGGTGTTTGTGTTAGAATGATGCGTGTGTGCATGTGTTGTTGTTGCTTCGATTTTCCGTCTGTTCACTCAAAGTGATATCAGACGATGGGAAGGGGAGGGAAGGGGGCAATTGTGCTGATAGATGTGTGCAGTAAAATGGGTGTATGTTTCTTAATAATGTATACAGAAACACAGAATAGGGCTAAACATTAAAGACAGGTAAATACATAACAATTGCTGGTATGACCTATGTGCGTGTGTGTGTGTGTGTGTGTGCGTGTGTGTGTGTGTATGTGTGTGTGTGTGTGTGTGTTTGTGTGTGTGTGTGTGTTTGTGCATACGTGTGTTTGTACATGTGCATGCATGCATGCGTGTTGTGTGTGTGTGTGTGTGTGTGTGTGTGTGTGTGTGTGTGTGTGTGTGCGCGCGCGCGTGAGTGCGTGTTTCAATTTTGCGTGTGTCCTTGCCTGCGTGCATGCGTGCGCGCACGCGCGAGTGTGTGTGTGTGTGTTGGCATGCACAGGTACCCGATCTGGTGTGTGTGTAAGTGCTTGCATGCGTGCGTGCCACTGAATGATTATTTTCATTGATTTGTTCTGGGATGACATACTGTCCAGGGGCATTGTAGAGGGACTTAACTGCTGCTGCCTTCCTAGTTAGTCACCCAGGTTGTTTGTCCCTGTCACTGCTAACGCAGCAATGACCAGAGGGCGAGAAGACCTTGTGATATAGTGGAGATGTTTCTCTCTTGGTCCCTCTGTCAGTTGGCTGTCTGTCTGCCTGTCTGTCTGTCTGCCTGTCTGTCTGTCTCTCTGTCTCTGTCTGTCTGTCTCTATCTGTCTGTCTGTCTCTCTGTCTGTCTGTCTGTTTTCTTGTCATGTTTTTTTCTGTCTACATCTGTCAATCCAACCTGTCTTTCAGCTCTCACTCTTTCTCTCTCATCATATCACCCTTACCACATCACACTTACCACATCACCCTCACACCACCACACTTACCACATCACCCTTACTACATCACCCTCACATCACACTTACCTTTACCACATCAGCATTTCCACATCTCCGTTACCGCATTGCAGCATTGCAACATCACATTACCTTTACATCACCCTTACCACATCACTGCATCACCCTTACCACAGCACCACATTGCCATAATCATATTGCCAAATCACCACACATCATATCGCCATATCACCCTTACCACATCATCACAAATGTTTCCACATTACCACGACACCCTAACCACATTGCCATCACCACGTCACCGCAGTACCATATCACCCTTACATCACCACATTACCACATCACCGATACCACATTACCATCACATCACCCACACCACATCGCCCACACCACCCAAACCCCATTGCTGATACATCATTACCATATCACCATTTCCACATCGCCACATCATCTCATCACCCTTACCACATCAGTACATCACACATTACATCACCCGTACCACATCACCCCATCAATCATACCACATCACCCTCAACACATCACCCCATCATCCTTCCACATCACCAAATCACGGTTACCACATTACACCATAGTTATCAAATCACCACAGCGCCTTTACCACATCACCACATCGCCTTTACCACATCACCAAATCATACCTTATAAACACATTGCCTTTACCACATCACTCACACCACACCACATCACCCTTGTAACAAACCTCCATCCGTTACCACATCGAAAACAAACCACATCACAGCACTACATTGCCCTTGCCACATCAACGCACTATACTTACCGCATCATCATGACCACATCACATACTCATCATATACACCACATCACACACACCACGTCACATTCACATCGCCTACACCACAAAATACACCTTACCCACACTGCATCCTAACCACCCACAACAACCCCACACCACCTCACCCACATCACACCCACATCACCTACACCACTCACAGACCACCCACACCACCACATGACCCACACCACCCACACCCCATAACCCACAGCTTCACACCACACACACACACACACACGTACACACTCACTAGGACTGCAATGCAAGGACTGCTTGCTATCTGCTCATTGCTGTCTGACTGGTCTAAGGGAAACAACCACTCTTTGTAACTATACAGCACAGGATACAGTCGGGTCACCTCCCTTGTTCAACCCCCACATCTTTTTTGAAGACCAAGACCTGGCTCTTGCAGTCACATTAGATAGGCTTGATATCCCCAAATACAGAATGACAGAAGACACTCGTCCTGTCAATAATTATGGACGTATACTACTTGACATGTGCAACTCAAACAATCTGTGTATCTTTAATGGTAGATTAGGTGCAGATAGCACATGTGGAAAAATAACAAATGTTAGAGATAAAAGTGTTATTGACTATGTAATTGGCGATATTGAATTAATGCCTAAAGTCTCTAGTTTTGAAGTATGTGATTTTGACCCCTTATTGTCAGATATCCACTGTCCATTATATACCAGCTTTGTCATGTGTAAAACCCCTCATGCTGAAGTACACCACATTCCTGTAACTAGCCCATCTGATGCTTCTGTACAGAAAACAACACAGCAAAAAATTGTATGGAGTAAAGAGAAGTTACATGAAAGTGGTGATGGAACCCTTTGTGTGAATGATGAAGATTTATTGTGGTTGAATAATTTGGCTGACTCAGATTGTAATATCAGCGACATGTATAATGCAATGAAGAAAGTCATCTTTAACACTTGTGATAAATATGGTATGGTAAAAGAAACATGTCATCAGAAGAATATTCCCAAAGCACATGAAAAAAATAATAAGCCCTGGTTTGACCAGACATGTAGACTTAGCAGAGAAAAATACAATAAAAAGAGAAATGCTTATATGAACAATAGAAATGATGAAAACCTCCAGTTAATGAAAACAGCGTGTAGACAATACAAAGCCACAGTAAGAAGAGCTGAAAAAAGACATAAGAGAGACATGATTGACAGTTTAAAAACAATGAAATCCCATGATCCCAAAAAATACTGGTCTATAATAAATAGAAAAAAAACAAAACGCAGTGATAACACCCCCATTAAAGAAACTTGAAGAGCACTTCAAAGATCTCTGCAAAAACAATGTTGATATCCAGCAGAATCAAGCCCAGGATGAAGAAATTGACAGACTGTTAGGAGACTTAACGGAAACAGATGAAGCAAGAACAATACTAAATGCACACTTCTCAATGGCAGAGCTCCGCGCTGTCATTAAAAAGTTAAGGAATAATAAAGCGCCTGGAAAAGATGGAATTATTAACGAGACAATATGCTCTACTTTTGAACAGTTAAACCATTTCTGGTGCATACTGTTCAATAAGATTTGGAAACAGGAGTATTCCCAGATGAATGGCTAACTGGTGTTATCATCCCTATTTATAAAAACAAAGGAGACAAAAGTGACCCAAACAATTACAGAGGAATCACTTTGTTGTCGTGTAGTGCTAAATTCTTTACCGCTATACTTAATGAAAGGTTGATAACATATACTGAGACTCTAAACATTCTCTCAGAAAATCAAGCTGGATTTAGACCTAATCATTCCACTACAGATCACATATTTGTTTTAAAATGTTTAAATGATCTCATAAGGAACAGGAAAAGGAAGCTATTCTGTGCTTTTGTGGACTATGAAAAGGCTTTTGACAAAGTGTGGCATAATGGTTTATGGATAAAACTTATAAGATCAGGTATTGGTGGCAAAGTTTTTAATGTAATTAGAAATATGTATAAAGGAATTGTCTCTTGTGTTTCTTCAAAGGGGTTGGTGTCAGAGGCATTTTCTGTCAACCAAGGTGTCCGACAAGGTGAAAACTTGTCCCCACTACTTTTTGCTCTTTATGTAAATGATTTAGAATCCTACCTGATCCAAAAAGGCTGCACTCCAGTTGACATAGGACTTGATTTTGATGACAGAATCTCAGAGTACCTAAAAGTGTTGTTGATATTATACGCTGATGATACTGTAATATTTGCTGACTCTGAGGAGAAACTTCAGAAAGCGCTCTATGAATTAGAGGCTTACTGCAGTGAATGGAAACTAAAAATCAATTGCTCCAAAACTAAAGTAATGACATTTTGTGGTAGAAAAACAAACAACCAGCATCCCTTTACACTAAATGGAAATATGCTGGAACATGTATGCAAATTTAAATATCTGGGACTGACGTTTAATTTCAATGGAAAATTCAATGTAACTGTTAAACAATTAAAAGACCAGGCAAGACGGGCAATGATGGCCCTATTAAGAAAAAGCAGACAGCTTCAGCTCCCAATCTCCTGTCAGCTTGACTTGTTTAACTCACTGGTGTTGCCAGTACTGACATATGGCTGTGAAGTCTGGGGCAATAGTTGTACTGATATAGCTGAATCATTACATCTGGAATCCTGCAAATATATCTTACGATTAAAAAAGAGTACCCCTAACTGCTTTATATATGGTGAAACAGGCCGTTTCCCTTTGTTTATACACATTTACAGCCGTATGATAAAATTTTGGCACAAATTGTCTGTTGACCCAAGTAAAAAATACCCAGCCATTATGCTCCAGACACTGACAGAATGTTTAAATTTTCAAATACATAAAAATGATTGGCTATGCAAAATTAAACAGATACTTGATGAAAATGGACTATCCTTTGTATGGCATTATCCACAGTCAGTGTCTACAGCATGGCTGATAAATAACCTGTCCCAGAGACTTAAAGATAGTTATATGCAAAAATGGGTAGAAAACTGCCGAAGACTGCCATAAGGCCAACAACTACACTTTGTATAAGCACCAGATATCCTTTGAACCCTACTTAGACAGCCTACCACTGTTGTACAGCCTGTCCATGTTAAAAATCAGAACGAGTAATCATAAACTACCAATAGAGAAAGGAAGATATGTAAATTTACCACATGATGAAAGACTCTGCACTCTGTGTGACATGAACCGCTTAGGTGATGAATATCACTTTGTTATGGAATGCCCAGCATTGCAGAACTTACGCAACCAATATTTACCTAGGTATTACACAAACCACCCAAACTTTTATAAATATGAATCACTAATGAAAATGGGTAACAGGAAAAAATTACTGAATTTTGCAAAATTCATTAAACAAGGACTATAAATGTTTTCCTAATTTTTTCTTCTCATATACTCGTGCAACTACATAACCATGTATGTACATATTGTATTGAAACAGTCATAAAATTTTCTAGTCATGTTTCATTGTCTAACTGTTTCATTGTACTCACTACTGAAGTGTGACTTCTCCCCTCTCTAGTCTGATTTGTAAACACAGAGAGAGAGAGAGAGAGAGAGAGAGAGAGAGAGAGAGAGAGAGAGAGAGAGAGAGAGAGAGAGAGAGAGAGAGAGAAGAGAATAGCCATTGTTATTTTCCTGTGTTCTTGAAGGATTGTATTATTCTTTATGTGTATGTGTTCTATTATTATAATTTTTATGTTGATGATGATGATGATTATTGTCCTTTGTGCACATGTTTTGCTCTATCCTCTTGATAGCCATCATTGATTCCCAGATATGTCTACTCTTTGTTTCTCTGTAGCTCAGAGGAGTCACCAGGAACCAAACACTGTGAATTGTAAATGTGTAAACTAGCTTCTTGGTCAGATATAAGGGAAACAACTCGATATGACTGTCTAGTAGAGTGCAGTTATCCTTCGTAGATTGTTGATGATGTGATAATTTTTCCCCCTCTCCTGGAATGATTGTATTACTTATAATGTTTTGATTCTGTTCCCTGCCCCTTCTTCATATAGCCTGATAGTGATGTTGATGCCTTATCCAGATATTGTTTCATTTTCCAACCAGTTATGGAACTTTTTGTTGTTTCTTTAACCACTTCAGATACCAGTGCATAGGAAAGTACACATGTAATTTGCCATCTATATATAGCGCATTGGCCATAACAGTATATAACCATGTCTATTTTATTTTCATAAATATTGTCTCTTGTGTACTTTTGTTTTGCTCTTCCTCTTTATACCCGTCATTCATTCATGATATGCATGCTTTTTGTTTCTCTATAGCTCAAAAGAGTTAATGGGAATAAACTATTGTGAATTGTGAATTGTGAATTGTGAATTGTAACAGTCACTGACAGTGTGTCATCTCACAACAAACATGTAATGCATGACAATAATAATTCAGTGGCAGCAAGAAACACACACACGCACGCACGCACGCGTGAACGCCCCCGCACGCGCTCACACACACACAAGCATGTACACATACACACGTACAAACACGCATATACAAGCACACATGTACACACATACGACACGGACACAAACACAACATCCACTCCCACTGCCAAACCACACCACATTCACTGCACACCCACACCACAGCACACCACATCACAAGACATCACCCACACCACCCACATCATGTACACCACATCCACCACAGCAAAACACCCATCCTTCACAAACCACACCCGCAGAACTCACGTGGAAACACCAACACCACACATCACGTGCACCATACATCCCCTTACTACCATTACCACATCACCACACCACCTTTACACACCTTCACCACATCACCTATCGCTTTTACCTCATCACCACATCACGCCTGTACGACATCGCATCACCTTTACCACATCACATCGCACGTAGATCCGACATTGCCATACCACATCACCACATCGCCCACAACTTCACATCACATTAACACACCACATTTGTTATCACATAACACTTGCCACATCACCCATCACCTTTCCACATTACCCTTGCAAGATTACTCTCACCACATCATAACACCACCCTTGCCACATCGTAAAATCAGCAACTCACCTTACCATATCTCCGCACAACCATTGCCACATCGCTTTACCACATCACTGACACATCACCACATCATCCTTATCACAAACCTCCATCCCTCAGCACATCGAAACAAAACACTTACCACATCACCACATCGCTTTTCCACATCAAAACATCACATCACACACATCACACAAACCACACACATGCACAACACACACACACACACCACACCACACACAACCCACATCACACCACACCCACCACATCACACAGATCACACCACACCACACATCACACACCCCCCACAACATATACACACACATCACATCACACACACCTACACACATCAACACATCACCACATCACGATCACACACTACAGACACACAAAACACTACATGCCCACATCCTTTCACACCAACACACACACACACACACACATAGACTGCAATACAAGACAGCACGCCACACACCAACACACACACACACACACACCACATCACACCACACCCACCACATCACACAGACCAACCACACCACACATCACACACCCCACACAACATTACAACACATCACTCAACACTACACACAACACATCACACAACACATCAGATCACACACCCCACCCCAACTCATGACCCACATCTTCACACCACACCACACACACGTACACACACTCACTAGGACTGCAATACAAGGACTGCTTGCTATCTGCCATTGCTGTCTGACTGGTCTAAGGGAAACAACCACTCTTTGTAACTATACAGCACAGGATACAGTCGGGTCACCTCCCTTGTTCAACCCCCAAATCTGTAACGGTCACGGACAGTGTGCCATCTCACAACAAACATGTAATGCATGACAATAATAATTCAGTAGAAGCAAGCAAAACACACACACACACACACACACACACACACACACACACACACACACACACGCGCGCGCACACGCACGCACGCGTGAACGCGCGCGCACACACACACAAGCGCGTACACATACACACGTACAAACACGCATATACAAGCACATGTACACACATACGACACGGACACAAACACAACATCCACGCCCACTGCCAAATCACACCACATTCACTGCACACCCACACCACATCATGTACACCACATCCACCACAGCAAAACTACCCATCCTTCACAAACCACGTTTTTACCACATCACCGACAAATCACCACATCATCCTTATCACAAACCTCCCTCCCTAAGCACATCGGAAAAAAACACTTACCACATCACAGGACCACATCACTTTTTCAACATCAAAACACTACATCACACACACCACACCACACACACCACACCACACCACATCACACACCACATCACACACAACACCACACACCACATCACACACACCAAGTCACACACACCACATCACACCAGACACCACATCACACAGACACCACATCACGTCACACACATCACACAATCACATCAGACACCACATCAGACACACACCACACACATCACGCCACACCTACATCACACACCACATCACACCACATCACACATACCACATAACATAACACATAACCTAAATCACCCACACCAAACAATACACCCCACCCACACAACATCCACACCACCCATACTTCCCCCACACCACCTCACCCACATCACACCAACACCCATCCACCCACTACCACATGACCCACACCCATAACCCACAGCTTCACACCACACCACACACACGTACACACACTCACTAGGACTGCAATGCAAGGACTGCTTGCTATCTGCTCATTGCTGTCTGACTGGTCTAAGGGAAACAACCACTCTTTGTAACTATACAGCACAGGATACAGTCGGGTCACCTCCCTTGTTCAACCCCCAAAACCTGTAACAGTCACTGACAGTGTGCCATCTCACAACAAACATGTAATGCATGACAATAATAATTCAGTAGAAGCAATACACACACACACAACACACACACACACACACACACACACACACGCAGGCGCGCGCGCACACACACACACTCACAACCGCGTACACATACACACGTACAAACATGCATATACAAGCACACATGTACACACATTCAACACGAACACAAACACAACATCCACCCCCACTGCCAAACCACACCACATTCACTGCACACCCACAGCACACCACATCACACACCACATCACCCACACCACACCACATCATGTACACCACATCCACCACAGCAAAACACCCATCCTTCACAAACCACACCCACAGAACTCACGTGGAAACACCAACACCACACATCACGTGCACCACACATCCCCCTTACTACCATGACCACATCACCACATCACCTTTACACACCTTCACCACATCACATCTCTTTTACCTCATCATCACATACCTTTTCACAACACCTTCACCACATCACCTTATCGCTTTTACCTCATCACCACATCACGCCTGTACCACATCGCATCACCTTTACCACATCACATCACCCATAGATCACATTGCCTTACCACATCACCACATCACCCACAACTTCACATCACATTGACACACAACATCTCCATTATCACATCACCCTTGCCACATCACACATCACCCTTACCACATCACCGCACCACCCTTGCCACATCGTAACATCAGCAACTCACCTTACCATATCTCCACACAACCATTGCCACATCGCTTTTACCACACATCACCACACCACCCTTGCCACATCGTAACATCACCAACTCACCTTACCATATCTCCACACAACCCTTGCCACATCGCTTTTACCACATCACTGACACATCACCACATCATCCTTATCACAAACCTCCACCCCCAGCACATCGAAAACAAAACACCACATCAAATCACAGAACCACATCGCTTTTCAACATCAAAACATTATATCACAAACACCACATCATACACACCACATCACATCACATCACACAACTCACACCACACACATCACACACATACCGCATCACACAACCACATCACACACCACATCACAACAAATAAACTACATCATCCACACAAAATACACCCCACCCACACAGCATCCACACCACCCATACTCCCCCCACACCACCTCACCCACATCACACCACATCACCACCCACACCACTACCACCACCAACACAACCACATTGACACCACACCACACCAAAAACAACACTGACCCACAGCTTCACACAACACACTAGTAAACACACACACTCAATAGGACTTGCAATGCAAGGACTGCTTGCTATCTGCTCATTGCTGTCTGACTGGTCTAAGGAAACAACCACTCTTTGTAACTATACAGCACAGGATACAGTCAGATCACCTCCTTGTTTAACACCCAAATCTGTAACGGTCACTGACAGTGTGTCATCTCACAACAAACATGTAATGCATGACAATAATTATGTGGGAGTACGCCGCACACACACACACACACACACACAAAAACACACACAACAACACAACACACAACACACACAGGCGCACGCACGCGCCCACACACACAAACGCGTACACATACACATGTACAAACACGCAATATACAAGCACACATGTACACACATTCGACACGGACACAAACAACATCCACCCCACTGCCAATCCACACCACATTCACTGCACACCCACACACACCACATCACCCACACCACACCACATCATGTACACCACATCCAAGTGCGATGTGGTGTGTGTGGTGTGATGTGTGTGCGATGTGGTGTGATATTTGCGATGTGTGTGACGTGGTGTGTGTGATGTGATGTGGTGTGTGGTGCGATGTGTGAAGCTGTGGGTCATGTGATTTTGGTGGTGTGATGTGGTGTATGTGGTGTGGTGTGGTGATGTGATGTGTGTGATGTGGTGTGTGTGATGTGATGCGGTGTGATGTCGTGTGATGTGGTGTGTGTGATGTGAGTGCTGTGGTGTATTGATGTGGTGTGTGATGTGTGCGATGTGTGTGATGTGATGTTTTAATGTGGAAAAGCGATGTGGTCCTCTGATGTGATGTGGTAGGTGTTTTGTTTTCGGTGCGGTGAGGGATGGAGGTTTGTGATATGGGTGATGTGGTGATGTGTCAGTGATGTGGCAAGGGTTGTGTGGATATATGGTAAGGTGAGTTGGCGATGTGGCACGGGTGGTGTGGTGATGTCAGGGTGATGTGGAAAGGTGATGTGGTGATGTGGCGAGGGTGATGTGATAACATATGTGGTGTGTTGGTGTGGTGATGTGGCAAGGGTGATGCGATTACATATGTGGTGTGTTGGTGTGATGTGGTTAAGCGGTGGGTGATGTGGTGATGTGGTACAGGCAATGTGATCCATGGACGATGTTGTGATGTGGTGGAGGTGATGCGATGTGGTATAGACGTGATGTGACGAGGTAAAAGAGAAATGGTGATGTGGTGAAGGTGTGAAGAGGTATGTGGTGATGAGGTAAAAGAGATGTGATGTGGTGAAGGTGTGGAAAGGTGATGTGATGATGTGGTAATGGTAGTAAGGGGGATGTATGGTACACGTGATGTGTAGTGTCGGTGTTCTCGTGCGAGTTCTGCGGGTGTGGTTTGTGTAGGATGGGTGTTTTGCTGTGGTGGATGTGGTGTACATGATGTGGTGTTGTGTGGGTGATGTGGTGTGATGTGGTGTGCTGTGGTGTGGGTGTGCAGTGAATGTGGTGTGGTTTGGCAGTGGGGGTGGATGTTGTGTTTGTGTCCGTGTCGAATGTGTGTACATGTGTGCTTGTATATGCGTGTTTGTACGTGTGTATGTGTACGCGCTTGTGTGTGTGTGTGTGTGTGTGTGTGTGTGTGTGTGTGTGTGTGTGTGTGTGTGTGTGTGCACGTGCGCGCGCGTGTGCCTGTGTGTGTGTGTGTGTGTGTGTGTGTGTGTGTGTGTGTGTGTGTGTGTGTGTGTGTGTGTGTGTGTTGCTTCTACTGAATTATTATTGTCATGCATTACATGTTTGTTGTGTGATGACACACTGTCAGTGACCGTTACAATTCACAATTCACACAATTCACAATAGTTTATTCCCATTAACTCTTTTGAGCTATAGAGAAACAAAAAGCATGCATATCATGAATGAATGACGGGTATAAAGAGGAAGAGCAAAACAAAAGTACACAAGAGACAATATTTATGAAAATAAAATAGACATGGTTATATACTGTTATGGCCAATGCGCTATATATAGATGGCAAATTACATGTGTACTTTCCTATGCACTGGTATCTGAAGTGGTTAAGGAGAGTAACAACAAAAAGTTCCATAACTGGTTGGAAAATGAAACAATATCTGGATAAGGCATCAACATCACTATCAGGCTATATGAAGAAGGGGCAGGGAACAGAATCAAAACATTATAAGTAATACAATCATTCCAGGAGAGGGGGGAAAATTATCACATCATCAACAATCTACGAAGGATAACTGCACTCTACTAGACAGTCATATCGAGTTGTTTCCCTTATATCTGACCAAGAAGCTAGATCACACATTTACAATTCACAGTGTTTGGTTCCTGGTGACTCCTCTGAGCTACAGAGAAACAAAGAGTAGACATATCTGGGAATCAATGATGGCTATCAAGAGGATAGAGCAAAACATGTGCACAAAGGACAATAATCATCATCATCATCAACATAAAAATTATAATAATAGAACACATACACATAAAGAATAATACAATCCTTCAAGAACACAGGAAAATAACAATGGCTATTCTCTCTCTCTCTCTCTGTTTACAAATCAGACTAGAGAGGGGAGAAGTCACACTTCAGTAGTGAGTACAATGAAACAGTTAGACAATGAAACATGACTAGAAAATTTTATGACTGTTTCAATACAATATGTACATACATGGTTATGTAGTTGCACGAGTATTTGAGAAGAAAAAATTAGGAAAACATTTGTAGTCCTTGTTTAATGAATTTTGCAAAATTCAGTAATTTTTTCCTGTTACCCATTTTCATTAGTGATTCATATTTGGGGGTTGAACAAGGGAGGTGACCTGACTGTATCCTGTGCTGTATAGTTACAAAGAGTGGTTGTTTCCCTTAGACCAGTCAGACAGCAATGAGCAGATAGCAAGCAGTCCTTGCATTGCAGTCCTAGTGAGTGTGTGTACGTGTGTATGTGGTGTGGTGTGAATATGTGGGTCATGTGGTTTTGGTGGTGTGGGTGATGTGTGGGTGATGTGGGTGATGTGGGTGATGTGTGGGTGATGTGGGTGGTGTGGGTGTGGTGTGGGTGAAGTGGTGTTGTGGAAGTATGGGTGGTGTTGATGTTGTGTGGGTGGGGTGTACTGTTTGGTGTGTGATGTGGTGTGTGTGATGTGATGTGGTTTGTGTGATGTGGTGTGTATGCTGTGGCGTGTGTAATGTGGCGTGTGGTGTGGTTGTGATGTGGCGTGTGTCATGTGGTGTGATGGGTGTGGTGTGGTGTGTGATGTGTGTGGTGTGGTGTGTGTTGTGATGTGGCGTGTGATGTGGCGTGAGTGATGTGATGTGTGGTGTGATGTGGGGTCTGTGATGTGGTGTGTGGTGTTATGTTTTGATGTAGAAAAGCGATGTGGTCCTGTTTTGGATGTGCTGAGGGATGGAGGTTTGTGATAAGGATGATGTGGTGATGTGTCCGTGATGTGGTAACAGCGATGTGGCAATGGTTGCGTGGAGATGTGGTAAAGGTGTGGAAAAGTGATGTGGTGATTCGGCAAGTTGATGTGGTGATGTGGAAAATAGATGTGGTGATGTGGCAATGGTTGTGTGATGTGGTAAGTGTGATGTGGTGGTGGTTGTGTGGAGAGGTGATGTGGTAGGGTGATTTGCTAACATGTGGTGTCAACGTCATGTGGTGAGGTGGTGGATGATGTGGTGATGTGGTAAGGCAATGTGATCTATGGGCGATGTGGTGATGTGGTAAAGGTAATGCGATGTGGTACAGATGTGATGTGACGGGGTAAAAGCGATATGGTGATGTGGTGAAGGTGTGTAAAGGTGATGTGGTGATGTGGTCATGGTAGTAAGGGGGATGTATAGTCCACGTGATGTGTGGTGTTGGTGTTTTCACATGAGTTCTGCAGGTGTGGTTTGTGAAGGATGGGTGATTTGCTGTGGTGGGTGTGGTGTACATGATGTGGTGTGGTGTGGGTGATGTGGTGTGGTGTGGGTGTGCTGTGAATGTGGTGTGGTTTGGCAGTGGGGGTGGATGTTGTTTGTGTCCGTGTTGAATGTGTGTACATGTATGCTTGTATATGCGTGTTTGTACGTGTGTGTGTGTATGCGCTTGTGTGCGTGTGCGCGCGCCTGTGCGGGCGTGTGTGTGTGTGTGTGTGTGTGTGAGTGTGTGTGTGTGTGTGTGTGTGTGTGTGTGTGAGTGTGTGTGTGTGTGTGTGTGTGTGTGTGTGTATGTGTGTGTGTGTGTGTGTGTGTGTGTGTTGCTTGCTGCCACTGAATTATTATTGTCATGCATTACATGTTTGTTGTGAGATGACACACTGTCAGTGACCGTTACAGATGTCGGGGGTTGAACAAGGGAGGTGACCTGACTGTATCCTGTGCTGTATAGTTACAAAGAGTGGTTGTTTCCCTTAGACCAGTCAGACAGCAATGAGCAGATAGCAAGCAGTCCTTGCATTGCAGTCCTAGTGAGTGTGTGTACGTGTGTGTGTGGTGTGGTGTAGTGTGGTGTGAAGCTGTGGGTCATGTGGTTTTGGTGGTGTGGGTCATGTGGTGTGTGATGTGGGTGGTGTGGGTGTGATGTTGGTGAGGTGGTGTGGAGGAAGTATGGGTGGTGTGGATGCTGTGTGGATGGGGTGTATTGTTTGGTGTGTGATGTGGTGCGAAATGTGATGAGTGTGAAATGTGATGTGTGTGATATGAAGTAGTGTGTGGGTGGTGTGTGATGTGATTGTTATGTGGTGTGTGATGTGGGAAAGCGATGTGGTCCAATGATGTGATGTTTTCTTTAAGGTTTGTGATAAGGATGATGTGGTGATGTGTCGGTGTTGTGGTAAAATCGATGTGGCAAGGGTTCTGTGGAGATATGGTAACGTGGGTTGGTGATGTGGCGATGTGGCAAGGGCGGTGTGGTGATGTAAGGGTGATGTGGTACTGGTGATGTGGCAACGGTGATGTGATAACGCATGTAGTGTGTTAATGTGATGTGGTACAGGCAATGTGATCTATGGGCGATGTGATGTGGTAAAGGTGATGTGATGTGGTACAGGCGTGATGCGGTGACGAGGTAAAAGCGATATGGTGATGTGGTGAAGGTGTTGTGAAAAGGTATGTGGTGATGAGGTAAAAAAGATGTGATGTGGTGAACGTGTGGAAATGTGATGTGGTGATGTGGTAATGGTAGTAAGGGGGATGTATGGTACACGTGATGTGTGGTGTTGGTGTTCTCGTGTGAGTTCTGCGGGTGTGGTTTGTGTAGGATGGGTGTTTTGCTGTGGTGGATGTGGTGTACATGATGTGGTCTTGTGTGGGTGATGTGGTGTGGTGTGGGTGTGCAGTGAATGTGGTGTGGTTTGGCAGTGGGGGTGGATGATGTGTTTGTGTCCGTGTCGAATGTGTGTACATGTGTGCTTGTATATGCGTGTTTGTACATGTGTATGTGTACGCGTTTGTGTGTGTGCGCGCGCGCGTCACCTGCGCGCGCGCGTGTGTGTGTGTGTGTGTGTGTGTGTGTGTGTGTACCGCTTGCTGCCACTGAATTATTATTGTCATGCATTACATGTTTGTTGTGAGATGACACACTGTCAGTGACCGCTACAGATGTCGGGGTTGAACAAGGGAGGTAACCTGACTGTATCCTGTGCTGTATAGTTACAAAGAGTGGTTGTTTCCCTTAGACCAGTCAGACAGCAATGAGCAGACAGCAAGCAGTCCTTGCATTGCAGTCCTAGTGAGTGTGTGTACGTGTGTGTGGTGTGGTGTGGTGTGGTGTGGTGTGGTGTGGGTCATGTGGGTCATGTGGTGTGGGTGTGATGTGCGTGAGGTGGTGTTGTGGAAGTATGGGTGGTGTGGATGTTGTGTGGGTGGGGTGTATTGTTTGGTGTGGGTGATGTAGGTTATGTGATGTGATGTGGCGTGTGTGATGTGATGTGTGATGGGGTGTGTGATGTGTGTGATGTGATTGTGCGATACGGTGTGTTTGATTTGTGATGTGGTTGTGACGTTATGTGCGATGTGGTGTGTGATGTGGTGTGTGATGTGGTGTGTGGTATGATATGTGTGATGTGGTGTGTGATGTGGTGTGTGTGTGATGTGTGTAGTGTGATGTCGGATGTGGTGTGATGTGGTGTATGTGATGTGGTGTGTGATGTAATATGGTGTGTGATGTGGTGTGTGATGTGGTGTGTGATGTGTGTCTGATGTGGCGTGTGATGTGGTGTGATGTAATGTTTTGATGTGGAAAAGTGATGTGGTCCTGTGATGTGATGTGGTGTTTTTTTAGGATGTGCTGAGGAACGGAGGTTATACGGATGATGTGGTGATGTGTCGGTGATGTGGTAAAAGCGATGTGGCAAGGGTTGTGTGGAGATATGGTAAGGTGAGTTGGTGATGTTACGATGTGGAAAGATGATGTGGTGATGTGGGAAGGGTGATGTGATAACACATGTGGTGTGTTGGAGTGATGTGGTGAAGTGGTTGGTGATGTGGTGATGTGGTAAGGCAATGTGATCTACGGGCGTTGTGGTGATGTGGTAAAGGTGATGCGATGTGGTATAGGGGTGATGTGGTGATGAGGTAAAAGCGATATCGTGATGTGAAGGTGTGGAAAGGTGATGTGTGTGATGTGGTAATGGTAGTAAGGGGCATGTATGATGCACGTGATATGTGGTGTTGGTGTTCTCGTGTGAGTTGATGTGTGATGGGTGTTTTGCTGGGGTCGGTGTGGTGTACATGATGTGGTGTGATGTGCTGTGATGTGGGTGTGCAGTGAATGTGGTGTGGTTTGGCAGTGGGGGTGGATGTTTGTGTCCGTGTCGAATGTGTGTACATGTGTGCTTGTATATGCAAGTTTGTACGTGTGTATGTGTACGCGCTTGTGTGTGCGCACGTACACGCGCCTGTGTGTGTGTGGGAGGGTGTACACCACTTGCTTCTACTGAATTATTATTGTCATGCATTACATGTTTGTTGTGAGATGGCACACTGTCAGTGACCGTTACAGATTTGGGGGTTGAGCAAGGGAGGTGACCCGACTGTATCCTGTGCTGTATAGTTACAAAGAGTGGTTGTTTCCCTTAGACCAGTCAGACAGCAATGAGCAGATAGCAAGCAGTCTCTTGCATTGCAGTCCTAGTGAGTGTGTGTACGTGGGTGTGGTGTGAAGCTGTGGGTTATGGGGTGTGGGTGGTGTGGGTCATGTGGTGGTGTGGGTGGTCTGTGAGTGGTGTAGGTGATGTGGGTGTGATGTGGGTGAGGTGGTGTGGGGTTGATGTGGGTGGTTAGGATGCAGTGTGGGTGGGGTGTATTTTGTGGTGTAGGTGATGTGTAATGTGACGTGGTGTGTGTGATGCGGTTTGTGATGTGTATGTGATGTAATGATGATGCGATAAGTATAGTGCTGTGATGTGGTACGGGCAATGTGGTGCTGTGATGTATTTTGTTTTCGATGTGGTGGCGGAGGTTTGTTATAAGGGTGATGTGTTGATGTGTGGGTGGTGTGGTAAGAATGTGGTGTGGGTGATGTAAAGGCAATGTGTTGATGTGGTACGGTGATTTGGTGATGTGGTAAAGGCAATGTGTTGATGTGGTATGGTGATTTGGTGATGTAGTAAAGGCAATGTGTTGATGTGGTATGGTGATTTGGTGATGTAGTAAAGGCGATGTGGTGATGTGGTAAAGGCGCTGTGGTGATTTGGTAAATACGATGGTGTGATGTGGTAACCGTGATTTGGTGATGTAGGTTGATGGGGTGATGGGGTGAGGGTAATGTGGTGATGTGGTGTGATTGATGTGATGTTTGGCTGATGTGGTGTGATTATGGGTGATGTGATGTGATAAGAGTGATGAGATGATGTGGCAATGTGGAAAGGGTGGTATGGTAATGGTGATGTATCAGCAATGTGGTGTGGATGGTATGGGAGATGTGTGATGTGGTGATGTGATGGTTATGTGGTAATGGGGTATGGGTGATGTGGTAATGTGGTGATGTAAGGGTGATATCGTACTGCGGTGATGGGAATGTGGTTAGGGTGTCGTGGTAATGTGAACACATTCATTTGATGTGGTGAGGGTGATGTGGCGATGTGATGTGGCAATGTGATTGTGGTAATGTGGTGCTGTGGTAAGGTTGATGCAGTGATGTGGTAAGGGTGATATAAAGGTAATGTGATGTTGCAATGTGGTGATGTGGTGATGTGCCGGAGATGTGGAAGTGCTGATGTGGTAAGGTGTGGTGTGAGGGTGATGTGGTAAGGGTAATGTGGTGTGATGTGAAGGTAATGTGGTGAGGGTCATGATGTGGTAAGTGTGATGTGGTAAGGGTGATATGATGAGAGAGAAAGAGTGAGAGCTGAAAAACAGGTTGGATTGACAGATGTAGACAGAAAAAAACATTACAAGAAAACAGACAGACAGACAGACAGAGAGACAGACAGACAGATAGAGACAGACAGAGAGACAGACAGAGAGACAGACAAATAGAGAGACAGACAGAGACAGACAGAGAGACAGAAAGACAGATAGAGAGACAGATAGAGAGACAGAGACAGATAGAGAGACAGACAGAGAGACAGACAGAGAGACAGACAGAGAGAGAGAGAGAGACAGACAGACAGACAGACAGACAGCCAACTGACAGAGGGACCAAGAGAGAAACATCTCCACTATATCACAAGGTCTTCTCGCCCTCTGGTCATTGCTGCGTTAGCAGTGACAGGGGCAAACAACCTGGGTGACTAACTAGGAAGGCAGCAGCAGTTAAGTCCCTCTATAATGCCCCTGGACAGTATGTCATCCCAGAACAAATCAATGAAAATAATCATTCAGTGGTACAGACACATGCAAGCACTTACGCACGCGCGCACGCACACACAGACAGACACACACACGCGCGCGTGCACACACACTCTCTCTCATCATATCACCCTTACCACATCACCCTTACCACACCACCATTACCATATCACCCTTACCAAATCACATCGACCTTACCATATCACCACATTACCCACACCACGTTACCAACGCTTCACGCTTACCACGTCACCACATCACTGCACCACCTTTCCGCATCATCACATCCACTTTCCACATCACTACATCGCCCTTGCCACATTACCACATCACCTTGACACTACATCGCCCTTGCCAATCACCACATCACCCTTCCGACATAACCGCATTACTATTTCCATATCACCATCGCCACATCAAAGGGAACACATTTCCAAATCACATCATCCTGACGATATCACCACATCACCCTTACCACACCATCACATCAACCTTACCACATTGCCACATCACCCTGTTCACATCATCACATAATAATCACATCACCCTTATATCACATCACCTTTACCACATAACCCCATTCCCAGCACCACATTCTGACATCATCCTTACCACATAACATCACATTACCACATCACCTTATCACCATTAACATATCACCACACCAACCCTACTACATCAACACATCACCATACCACATCATTACATCTCGCTCACCACCACTCATATATACCTACACCACACTACACCACATCATATCACATCACCTACACCACATCACATCACCTACACCATACTACAACATCTACACCACCCACATCACACAATACACCCCACCCACACTGCATCCACACCACCCATACCTCCCACACCAAGCAAACATCCACATCACCTACACCACCCACACCCTCCACACTACACCCACCACATGACCCACACCATACCCACGCATAACTATGACCCACACCACACCAACTACATGACCCACACCACACCCACCCCATGACCCACACCACACCCACCACATTTCCCACACCCACCCATGACCCACACCACCCACACCCTATGACACACCACACCCACAATATGACCCACACCACACCCACCCCATGACCCACACCACCCACACCCCATGACATACCACACCCACCCCATGACCCACACCACCCACACCCCATGACACACCACACCCACAATATGACCCACACCAAACCCACCCCATGACCCACAGTTTCACACGCACGTACACACACACACGTGTGTGCGCGCGCGTGTGTGTGTGTGTGTGCGCGCGCGCGCGCGCGCGTGTGTGTGTTGTGTGTGTGTGTGTGCACGCACGCGCACGCATGTGTGTGTGTGTGTGTGTGTGTGTGTGTCTGTGGCTGTACGTGCGTGCATTTCACCACATCCTTGCAGGCGTGCGCGCTTGCATGCGTGGGTTTGTGTGCGCGCGTGTATGACCGCGCGCGGTGTGTGTGTGTGTGTGTGTGTGTGCCTGCGCGTGTCTGCAGTGACTAACTAGGAAGGCAGCAGCAGTAAAGTCCCTCTACAATGCTCCTGGACAGTATGTCATCCCATCACACACACACACACACACACACACA
Organism: Stramonita haemastoma; assembly: GCA_030674155.1. Lineage (NCBI taxonomy): Eukaryota > Metazoa > Mollusca > Gastropoda > Neogastropoda > Muricidae > Stramonita > Stramonita haemastoma. The sequence goes on along the minus strand of JASPKP010000197.1, from coordinate 27,103 downwards.
CACCACACACACACACTAACACACACACACACTAACACACACACACACACACTAACACACGCACACACACAGACGCGCCCGCGCCCGCGCGCGCACACATGCACGCACGCAAGGACACACGCGAAGGGGCACACGAACACACACACACACGCACATATGCACACATACGCACGCACACACACGCACGCACACACACACACAGACACACACACAGCACTCTAACACAAACCCACCATGATGCCCTCATACGCAAAGGTGAACTCCAGAATGCAGAAAACCGACCAGAAGACAATTACACAATAGAAACAAAGAGAGGGATAGAAAAGACGGAAATCCTACAAGGCCATTTCCAGAAGATGGGGATGTTATATGCTATAGGCTCTCTCTCTATCTCTCTCTCCTCTCTCTCTCTCTCTCTCTCTCTCTCTCTCTCTCTCTCCTCTCTCTCTCACACACACACACACACACACACACACACAAGCACAAGCACACAGCACCGCACGCACGCACGCACGCGCGCGCGCACACGCGCGCGCACACACACACACACACACACAACAAACAACACACAGACACACACACGACACACACACACACACAACAGCGAGAGAAAAAGAAGACGGGAAAGGAAGACAGACACAGACAGAGGCGAGAGAAACAGACAGACAAACAGACGGACGGACAGACAGACAGACAGACGGACGGACGGATGGACGGACAGTGGTTCAGGAGTAAACACTGACCATGAATGCGCAGGGTCCATGATCAAATCTCGTCTGAAGCCGAACGATGCCCATCCAGGTAAGCTTGGGCTGGGTTCCAGTCTCGCAGATGACACGAAAAACAGGAAACCTCTGTCAAGACACATTTAACGCACGTTAAAGAACCCAGGCAGCTAGCAGTTCTTATCAAATCTGTGTGGAAACACTAGCTACGACAGACCTGAATATTAGGTCAGCACAGACAGCTAAATTTCAGGCCAGCACACACAGCTAAACTTTCAGATCAAAGACAGCTGAATATCAGATCAAACAGACAGCTGAATATCAGATCAACACAAACAGCTGAATATCAGATCAACATAGACAGCTCAATATCAGATCAACACTGACAGCTAATATCAGATCAACACTGACAGCTGAATATCAGACCAACACAGACAGCTAAACTCAGATCAACACAGACAGCTGAATATCAGATCAACACTGACAGCTGAATATCAGATCAACACTGACAACTGAATATCAGATCAACAACAGACACAGCTAAAAATAGATCAACACAGACAGCTGAATATCAGACCAACACAGAAGCTAGAATATCAAATCAACACAGACAGACTAAACTCAGATCAACAGACAGCTAATATCAGATCAACAGACAGCTGAATATCAGATCAACACGACTAAGACACAGCTGAAATTATCAGATCAACACAGACAGCTAAATTCAGATCAACACAGACAGCTCAATATCAGATCAAACACATGACAACGCTCGAATAATTAGATCAACACAGACAGGTCAATATCAGATCACAGACAGCTCAATTTCAGATCAACACAGGCAGCTCAATATCAGATCAACACAGACAGCTAAACTTCAGATCAACACAGACAGCTAAACTTCAGATCAACACAGCTAAACTTCAGATCAACACAGACAGCTAAACTTCAGATCAACACAGACAGCTCAATATCAGATCAACACAGACAGCTCAAAGACAATACCAGCGGGTTTTTTTCCAACAATACTGATGTCATCCGTTCATATCGGTAGGAATGGTCTACTCTCCCGAAAAGCAGAATGGGTTCTAATGTGCGCGCAAGACTGACGAAGACTGTGTTACAGGGGACAGTACAAATTCACACACCTATCCACAAAAGATGAACAGATTTGACATCTACAGATTTAAAATCTTTCAGATAATTATTAAAATCAAATACCCCACCAGGGATGATGCTGGTGACGCAGCAGCAGCTGTCATCTGCCAGATATCCCCCAGGGGATGCCGAGAGGGCAGGGGAGAAATGGGGGGGGGGGGGGGGGGGGGCTCTAGTATAACTAACATCCCCACCTTCTGGAAATTCTGTGCTATAAACTTCCTCTTTTCTGTCAGTCTCCTGGTTTCTGCCTTGTTCCTTCTCTTCCTGCCCCCCCCCCCCTCCCCCTCTCGTCTATGTTCTGCCTTCTTGGCCCATTCTGCTGCCTTTTTTCCGCAAAAACTTGACAGATTCTTTAAAAATCCTCCCTTATGCCGGAGTAGGATGCGCTGAGCCGCACTTGGCGGCTCTAATAAAAGGGCAGCATGACGCATTTTCGCTCATATAACACGCAGCAGTTGCTGATTGAAGAAGAAGAAGAAGGTGGAGGAATTCCGCCTTTAGCAGCACAGCAGCAAGATGTCCAAACTCAGAGCGAATCAGAGCAGTGACTGATGAAGATTGCGGAGTTTTCGAGTTTTCGAGCAATTCCACCCCCACCCCCCCCCCTCCCCCTCCCCTCCTCCTTGTTTGTTGTGAACATTTTCTCACCTGTTGTAGCAGCAAGTTCAGTTGCCTGGCAGAACATCTTGCGCCACACCTTAAATCCTGTTCCGCTTTTCGTAAGAGTAGGCCATTGTGTGCCTATGGAACAGATGACGATTTACAAAACTGCATATACACGGGGACTGGATGTAAAAAAAATCACATGAGTGCTTACTCCATTATCCTCGATATATAAATAAATAAATAAATAAATAAATAAATAAATAATCTTTTTCTTCCCTATTATCTTTTCTTCTTCAGTGAGTGGGTCTCACGCCACGGTGGATTTTTTTATGTTCTTGTCATTCGTTTTCAATTGCTGTAGGGCCGACATAATTTCTGATTCTTCTTTTCAGTTGGTTTACTAGATCTTCTTCGTCGTCCTCCCCCCCCCCCTCCCCCCCCCCCCCCTCTCCTCTCTCTCCTCCTCCTCTCTCCTCTCTCTCTCTCTCCCCGTCTCCCAATGTGGGATGGGATAGCCTAGTGGTCAGAACATTGCGCCGGCAATTTGATCACCCGGGTTCGATCCCCGTTCGAGGGGACTTTTCCCCTGGAGTTAACATCAGTGCTGACTCCACTCCCCCAAAAGTCCTTCGATGAGACTATAAACCAAGGCCTCGTGTGCGAACGCACACAGAACATCTTGCGCACATGTTTTTGTTTTTGTTGGGTTTTTTTGTTTGTTTGCTGTTGGGCTTTTTTATTTTGTTTTTGTTTTTTGTTTGTTGTTGTTTTGGGGGGCTCATTCGTCTCACTGGCGTACATTGGCCTACTCTTCTGAAAGGTGGAACAGGTTGAATGTGTAGGCAAACATATGTTCACACACGGACCTACGTTTATAGTTTCAGCAAAAAAAATTCAGGAGGAGTTGAGTCAGCGCTGAAGTTAATTCCACAGTGGATCAGTGGTCTAGAGGTAACGCGCCTGCCTACAAAGTGGAAAAGTCTAGAGAAATCTGCCGTGACTTAAAAGTGGTGTACACTACACTACACTACACTACAACACAATACAATACAATACAAACTCTCATTGGGATATTGTTGCTGTGTTCCAAATAAGTCTTTCTTTGGAGATTGTTGCTGTGTTCCCTATAGTCTCTTTGGAGATTGTTGCTGTGTTCCCTATAGTCCTCTCTCGTTGGAGATTGTGGCTGTGTTCCCTAAAGTCTCTTTGGAGATTGTTGATGTGTTCCCTATAGCCTCTTTGGAGATTGTGGCTGTGTTCCCTATAGTCTCTCTCTTGGAGATTGTTGCTGTGTTCCCTATAGTCCTCTCGTTGGAGATTGTGGCTGTGTTCCCTATAGTCTCTTGGAGATTGTTGCTGTGTTCCCTATAGTCTCTCTTTGGAGATTGTGGCTGTGTTCCCTATAGTCTCTTTGGAGATTGTTGCTGTGTTCCCTATAGTCTCTCTCTTTGAGATTGTTGCTGTGTTCCCTATAGTCTCTTTGGAGATTGTTGCTGTGTTCCCTATAGTCCTCTCTTTGGAGATTGTGGCTGTGTATTCCCTATAGTCTCTCTCTTGGAGATTGTTGCTGTGTTCCCTATAGTCTCTTTGGAGATTTTGCTGTGTTCCCTATAGTCTCTCTCTTTGGAGATTGTTGCTGTGTTCCCTATAGTCTCATTGGAGATTGTTGCTGTATTCCCTATAGTCTCTCTCTTTGGAGATTGTTGCTGTGTTCCTATAGCCTCTTGGAGATTGTTGCTGTGTTCCCTATAAGTCTCTTTGGAGATTGTTGCTGTATTCCCTATAGTCTCTCTCTTTGGAGATTGTTGCTGTGTTCCCTATAGTCTCTTTGGAGATTGTTGCTGTGTTCCATATAGTCTCTCTCTTTGGAGATTGTTGCTGTATTCCCTATAGTCTCTCTCTTTGGAGATTGTGGCTGTGTAACCACCGCCATGACGCAGTGGTTAGCGCCTTGGATTTCGGACTGGAAGGTCACAGGTTTGAATCCCATAAGAGTCTTAGGAATTTTTCGGACTCCAGCCGACTCCTACCCAGAGCGAGTGTGCTGTGGGCTCAATGGGAAGACTGGGACCACACAGTCGAGCTTCATGCACTTTACGGTGTCACAACGCAAACAAAAGACCCAACAGTTTTCCACATCTGTCCCAGAAAGGACAGGCTTAGATTTTTGTTGTGACTAGCTCGTTCTCAATTCGGAAAAGGGGTGACAATTGCAGCAATCTCACAAAACACGACTCGAGAGGCAAAACATTACAAACAAGACGCTTTATTCAACTTTCATCCAAATTTAACAACTCTAAGCTAACATACCCCTTCTTCCCCCCCCCCCCCCCCCCTCCCCTCCTAACGCCCCTAACCCCCTGCGAAAATATATAAACAAGAAAAAAAAAGAAAATATCCTCACACACACACACACACACACACACACACACACACCACATCTTCACAATGCCCTCGCAATGAGCGCTTATTGCGAGGCAGGGGGAGTAACTGAGATAGGTGGCGCGCAAGTGCTGGGGCGACAACGGAATTGTTTACGCCGCCATTTACAAAGATTTTGTGCACCGTGAGAGAAGGCACTCCGATTCGGCGCTCGATTATTGTCTTCAAAATTGCGTTGTTTGCATCTACAATGGCGTGTAAGTCTTCAGATTTGTAAAAGAATACATAAACACACACACTCACTCACACTCACCCACACCACAGAGTAATAAAATAAATATTGATAAAGGCCTGGTGGGGACAACCCACGTCAGAGGACATGACCACTCGTACACAGATAGATACCCCCTCCTTCCACACACACACACACACACACACAACAACACACCACAGGGGACGGGATAGCCTAGTGGTCGAACATTGCGCTCGCAATTTGACGACCCGGTTCGATTCCCTGTCGAGGGGATTTTCCTCTGGAGTAAACAGTGCTGACTCTATTCCCCCCAAAAGACTTTCCGATGAGACTAAAAAACGCAGAACATCTTGAGCACACGTTAAATCCTGTTCCGCTTGTAAGAGTAGGCCATCGTGTGCCGGTGGGAACAGATGACGTTTACAAAACTGCATACACACGGGGACTGGATGTAAAAAAGCATATGATTGCTTATTCCATTATAATAATACATGGAACTTATATAGCGCTATATCTTGTAAAACAAATCAAAGCGCTTGCATTCGACCTATACATCACACAAGCAACCAATAGCAATTATCCTCGATATAAAAGAATAAAAATAAATTAAGTAAATAAATAAGTGCACACACACACACAAAAAATAGATAAATAAACATACATTTTGACTGACTTTCACGTGCGCAAAAGAATAAATAAAAGTAAATAAATGAATGCACACACACACAAATAAATAAATAAATAAACAAACACATACACTTTGACGCGCGCGCGCGCGCGCGCCACACACACACACACACACACACACGTGCGTGCGTGTGGGAGCACACACAGACACGCGTTTGCACGCGCGCGCGCGCGCGCACACACACACACACACACACACACAACAACACAACATGTAAAAACATATTATATATAATAATATATATATATATATATAATATATATATAATATATATAATATACTGAACATACAACAACACACAACCTAACATGACGGACACACCACTCGCACGCGCGCGCAACCACACACCGCGGCGCGCGCGCGCCGCACGCACCACCACACCGCGCGCGCCGTCGCACGCCACGCACACACACACGCGCGCGTGCACGCCACACACACACGCGCGCGCAGTCAACGCGCCGCGCGCACGCACACACACGCGCGCACGCGCGCGTGCACACACACACACACACACACAACCACCACATTGTTGTGAATACACGTTGAAATGAAGACCAACAATTTTACCACCCCCCCCCCCCCCCCTTCCCTCTACACACATACAACACAGAAGAGACGGAGTGGAAAACGTATTTGTCGAGGTTTGGGTTGAAATGTTACAGTGGATCAGTGGGGAAACCAAACCCACATTCATTATTGCACCCGAAAACGGCGCAATATCTCGGGATTTTGGCCGTATATGACAATTACCAACGATCTTCTCACTGGCACCAGGCCCTTTCACCCTTGCATACAGCTTGTAAATAATGATCTGTTCCCACCGGCACACAATGGCCTCTTACGAAAAGTGGAACAGGATTTAACGTATGCGCAAGGTGCTCTGCGTGCGTTTGAACACTGGGCCTCGGTTTATAGTCTCATCCAAAGGACTTTTGGGGAGAGTGGAGTCAGCACTGATGTTAACTCCAGGGGAAAAATCCCCTCAAATGGGAATCCAACCCGGGTTGTCAAAATTGCTAGCGCAATGTTCTGACCACTAGGCTATCCCGTCACATAAAGCTGTGACCAGGGAATTAGCACCACACACAATACGAGTGTCAACCCCTCCCTCCATCCCACGCTTTCCCCCACTTTAACAATTTATAACACTTTCCACCACAACAAACTTCTCTGAGATTACAATTGTCAATTACATTTGTTCAAATAGGCTGCCACACAGACACAAATAAACACGACATAACCTCTGACTGCCCTTTCAAGCCCCACACATATGTCTACAGTCAGAGGAACAGGGTATAGATCTAGAGCTTGAATCAGACAATGCTGGTGAACCTGCGGTCCCCTCTTTTTAACCCACCACTACAGCCGGAAAACCCCAGAACTAAAAATAAAAAAATAAAAAAAATAAAATAATAATAATAATATAATAAACAACCAACCAACCCAAAGAACTGAGTGCTGAAAATGAGAAGTCTTGAAAACAAAAGGAATCTGAATGTTCGGTAACACCTACCTTCTCTCTTCCCCCACCAAGGCAGAGTTCGAGAGAAGAGACTATTGGAACAAAACATCAAGTGGTGAAAGTCGTGGGTTCGATCACCCACTCCATTCACGGAATGAGTAAATAATTTCAATTAATGATTTGCTTGCGCAAGAACAATGATGTTCGACAATTCCGAGTGTCTAAACCAAATAAAAATAGTTTCAATTTCGCCCTGCCCACACGCTACCTACCTCAGACAGCTTGAGTAGGATTCCACATCGCGGCACCAATCGCGGCACATATCCTCCTGTGCACATATCCTCCTGTGTCCGCTAGGAGCTCTCTCCACTTTGGCTGCCGAGCGCAAAGTGTCGTGGTGGCTTCCGGTCAGGCGACACACCTGACGTCACAAGAACAACACAGGTGTGCCCCCGTTTCGGCGGAAACTCCTCCTTGCACGTGCGACCCGTTCAAGGTCACGCGGCAGCGCTCAACGCCTCTCGAGACACGAGGAATGCCATTGACCCATGCATCCGGTAGCAACTGGAACACCAATACCTATCACATTTCCCAGATGTTACGCAGGTGGATCCAAAATCAAAATGTTTGTTTACTCATCAACAGAGTTCATTTGTTGCTACAACAGAATATCATCAAATTTCATCTGATATGATCCATTGTGATTCTAATAACTGCCAAGTTTCTGCTTGTAGGTTTCATGCAAATGATGACACCTGGTATAAAGTGCTTAACTCTCTAAATACCGTTGACATAAACACGCATTGTTAAAATCTTACTCTATAATCCTTCTTTAAAAACAAACAAGTTTCAAAAGCACACACATTACCAGCATCATTGATATGCGTGGCGCCGGACTTGTGGCGACGCCACCCTTCCGAAGAGGCCCGGCCCGGCCTGAGTCTAGCAAGTTTGTGGCAAGGAAATTCCATATACAACGTTGGTTGTGCATTTGTTTGTCCAACACAAAAGTTGAGACTCCATTTTGCAACAACAAAAAAACAAACAAACAAAAAAAAAGACTCCATTTTGCCCTCTGGCCCTCAGCTGACGCTGCCCCAGCTTAGCCAGTGGGTTGAACATGAAGGAAAACAAGGTTCGCTGTGACATAGACGACCTCCATTGCTAGTTTAGAATAGCTCAGATGTTCCTCTAAATGTGTGAGAAGAAATTTCCTCTCTAGCACCAGACAGAAACTTGTGAGGAAAAAACAAGGCTGTTAGCTGAGGTCCTACAGGCAGGGAATTAGTTGATGATATTGCTGATGTTTGGGTGTTTGTTATCTTGTGATGTGTTCCCCACCCTCCCCCTCTCTCTCCCTTTCTAGTTGTGATAATGAACAATATTAATGATATTGCTGATGTTTGGGTGTTTGTTATCTTGTGATGTGTTCCCCACCCTCCCCCTCTCTCTCCCTTTCTAGTTGTGATAATGAACAATATTAATGATATGGCTGATGTTTGGGTGTTTGTTATCTTGTGATGTGTTCCCCACCCTCCCCCTCTCTCTCCCTTTCTAGTTGTGATAATGAACAATATTAATGATATGGCTGATGTTTGGCTGTTTGTTATCTTGTGATGTGTTCCCCACCCTCCCCCTCTCCTCCCTTTCTAGTTGTGATAATGAACAATATTAATGATATTGCTGATGTTTGGTGTTTGTTATCTTGTGATGTGTTCCCCACCCTCCCCCCTCTCTCCCTTTCTAGTTGTGATAATGAACAATATTAATGATATTGCTGATGTTTGGGTGTTTGTTATCTTGTGATGTGTTCCCCACCCTCCCCCCTCTCCCTTTCTAGTTGTGATAATGAACAATATTAATGATATTGCTGATGTTTGGTGTTATCTTGTGATGTGTTCCCCACCATCCCCCTTTCTCTCCCTTTCTAGTTGTGATAATGAACAATATTAATGATATGGCTGATGTTTGGGTGTTTGCTATCTTGTGACGTGTGCCTGTTGATGTAGGGATACTGTGTTGTTGTGTTTTTCTGTCATGTTTTCTGTTTGCTGTTTTTATGTATGGCTTGTAGCCCAGTGAGTTTCTTTATTCAGCTGTGAGGTGAAAAAGCATTTGAAGTGAAGTGATAGTCCATTCTCAGGGCAAAAGCCCCATGAGAAAGTCTGTCAGTATCTTCTGTAAGCCTTGATATCAATGAATGAATCAATCAATCAATTGCTTGATTAATCAATCAATCTCTCTTTCTCCACCCCTCACAGGCATGCACACACACACACACACACACACACACACACACACACACACACACACACACACACACACACACACACACACACACACACACACACACACACACAGACCTTATTTGATATAATATGATTGTAGTATATTCGTTTTTGAAACACCCCTTTTTTGTTTTGGGTTGTTCTTGATGTCAGATTTTTTTTAATCCATGTGGTTTATGTTGATGCCAGATTCAGATTGACAAGTTAATTATAGCTGATCTTTTTTACATATAATACCCACCTCAACTGTCACTTTGTTGAAATCATTAGTTGTGATCATTAAGGACAGTACCTACCCAGGGCAAGGGCTGGGTGAAGAAAAGTATGTCAATGCTTGTCTGTAACTAAGGTATAAAGATTATCAACCACTAGATCAAAAAGTCAACCAACCAACAAACAAACAAACCATCCAACCAACCAACCAATCAACCAACCAACCAACCAACCAATCAACAGACCAATCAATCAATTGAAATAAGGATTTGGGGTTTTTTTTCCTTGAACAGAGCAGTTCCATTAGGGGACTGACAGTGGAGGAAACTGACAGCAGTTCTTTTCCTTCCACCACTGGCTGGAGGATGACAACACACCTGTCTGACTGAGGGAGGGAGGGAGGGAGGGCACAGTGACCTGCATGCAGCACACTAGAGGGAGGGAGGGCACAGTGACCTGCAAGCAGCACACTGCGCTGTTGCTTCAAGAGTTCTATAACTTCTGATGGGGTCCAGGAGGCAAGAGAAGGCGTGACTTATCTCAGTGACAGACAGAAAAGACAGGCAGACAGACTGATAAAAGACAGAGCAGACAGGACAAAGCAGACAGACAGACAGACAGGCAGGCAGACAGACAGACAGACAGACAGCAGAGCAGACAGACAGACAGAACAGCAGGCAGACAGACAACAGACAGACAAGACAGACAGACAGACAGACAGAACAGGCAACAAACAACAAAAACAGACAGACAGGCAACAGACAGAACAGCAGCAGACAGACAGACAGACAACAGCTGCCTGCCCGTAGTGCTGCTTGTCAGTCGAGTGACATCAGCTTCTTTACTTCCATTTCTTTTTCCTCAGAAAGACCTACAGCCCATTTTGATGTCAAAGATGATGATAGAGGGAAGGCCACGTTTAGGATGTTACTCCCTGAGAAACAGGAGCCTTGCACTGTCCCTCAGTCAGTGCCAGAGCTAGCTGTGTGCTGATTTCACAGCCCTACTTGCTCCACCCCTCACACTGAAGCAGCAGTAGACATGGTGGATCGTGGTTTAGAGCTAAGGCGCCTGTCTAGAAAGCAAAAACTCCAGGGCAAAGTGTGCAGTGGTTCGAATCCTGTTTGGGTCCAAAATCCCCCCCCCCCTATTATTAGTCCTTGAGTGGTGGTCTGGGCGCTAGTCTTTTGGATGAGAGTATAAACCAAGGTCCTACGTGTTACGCATCATTATTTAACGTATGTAAAAAAAAAAATAAACCCACAGCAACAAGGGGTTGTCCCTGGCAAAATTCTATTGAAAAAGCCACTCTGATAGGGAAACAAATACAATTGTAGACAGGGAAAAAAGGGGTAGGTGCTGCACTTGTGGCAAAGCACTCTCCCCTGGGGGAGAGCAGCCCAAAAGAAATCTGCTGTGACATAAAGTGGTACAAAATAATAAAAAAAATTAATGTGCCTGTTGTTGTCAGTGAATTGGCGCGGCGGGCGTTGTGTGTGTGTGTGTGTGTGTGTGTGTGTGTGGTGTGTGTGGTGTGTGTGGTGTGGTGTGGTGTGTGTGTGTGTGTGTGTGTGTGTGTGCCCCCATGGCCATTTCTGGACCTTTCTATAGCAGATGTTGTCTCTTTAACAGCCATTAGCAAACACCACAAGTGATGACCTCTGCTGCAGGCCCTGTCTCAAGAACGCACTGTGTCTCCATTTGGGACATACTGCCTGCACCCTCTCACATTTGGGACATACTGCCTGCACCCTCTCACATTTGGGACATACTGCCTGCACCCTCTCACATTTGGGACATACTGCCTGCACCCTCTCACATTTGGGACATACTGCCTGCACCCTCTCACATTTGGGACATACTGCCTGCACCCTCTCACATTTGGGACATACTGCCTGCACCCTCTCACATTTGGGACATACTGCCTGCACCCTCTCACATTTGGGACATACTGCCTGCACCCTCTCACATTTGGGACATACTGCCTGCACCCTCTCACATTTGGGACATACTGCCTGCACCCTCTCACATTTGGGACATACTGCCTGCACCCTCTCACATTTGGGACATACTGCCTGGACCTTCTCATATTTGGGACATACTGCCTGGACCTTCTCATATTTGGGACATACTGCCTGGACCTTCTCATATTTGGGACATACTGCCTGGACCTTCTCATATTTGGGACATAGTGGGTTAAGAGGGGGGGGGGGGGGAGGATCAACGCAGTATGTCACAAAATGGGAATACTGGGTTACTCACCCATGTCAAAAAAGAATACATTTAAGTAATGAATTTCAATACTTTCCAGTAGGGACATAGGAGTGACCATGATCTTGTAATGATGACATTCCAACTCTGTCTCCAAAAAAATCACAAGCAGAACAACATTTGGATCAAGTTTGACCTCAGAAACTGAAGGATCCAGAGGTAGCAGACATTTTTCAGGCAAGGATAGGTGGGAAGTTTGCAGCACTCGCTCTGATAGACTCATATGATAGATATAGATACATTGACCGATGGTTTCAACACAGCAGTGACTGAAACTGCATGCGAATTTCTTGGCAAACATGAAACCTTGGCTCACACCTAACATCCTCCAACTATGTAACAAACCTTGAGAATTGAAAAAAAGAAAAATGAAACACAGCAAAGAGCAGAACAATATAGACAAACAGACTGACAGACAGACAAACAGACAGACAAACAGACAGACACATGACTAAGCAAACATCGATATGTCCTAAATATGATTTAATTTTTGCGTGGCTCTGTTTGGGGGCTTGGGATTTGCGTACTAAGAAGACACAGGCGAGAAACAAGGATTTGCATAATCATCAGTACAGCGGTGATTTTCCAGGAACACCTATCATATTCAAATTAATATACACCTACGTGATTATACACAGATGATACCATTATCATAATCTCACCAAATTTGCACTCACACACACATACACAACACAACACACACACATACATACATACATACAATACATACATACATACACATACATACATACATACATACATACAATACATACATACATACATACATACATACATACATACATACATCACAAAACAAGCACCACAACACAACACAGCACCACACACAACACACAACACACAACACAACACACACACACACACACGACACACACACACACACACACACACACACACACACACACACACACACACACACACACACACACACACACACACACACATCACAACAACCCACCAGTAAACATATAAAAATTATATCAAAGATATATATAGCACAACACCGGGTCCGACGGGGCTGAAAACAGCTCTTTGGCTGGCATCTGTGCTCAAAACGACACCTTTTTCGGGCTGGGGGTGGGTATGCTTTCGCGCCCGCGCGCGCGCGCTGGTGTTCGTTAGTGTGTTTGTTGGTGTGCGCGCATGTGGCGGACACCCTCCACTTTGCAGTGCTGCATCATATTGCTGTATACTGTCATTATTCTTGTGCCAATTCTTGTTTTTTGTCGCGTACACTGACCCCCTTTCCTTCCCGCAAACTACCTTTCTTAGCTCTTCGGGGCCCTCCTGTCGCCACAAATCCGGCGCCACACCTATCCAAGATGGCGGGAGAGAGTGTATGCATACAGTACGATACTGTTCTGGTGCCGTGGGGTCTTTTACCGTGCCAAAGTCGGGGTCCGACGGGGCTGAAAACCCTCTTTGCGCTGGCATCTAGTGCTCAAAACGACACCTTTTTTCGGGCTGGGGGTGGGTATGCTTTCAGCGCCCGCGCGCGCGCGCTGGTGTTTGTTAGTGTGTTTGTTGGTGTGCGGACATGTGGCGGACACCCTCCACTTTGCTGTGCTGCATCATATTGCTGTATACTGTCATTATTCTTGTGCCCAATGCTTGCTTTTTGTCGCGTACACTGACCCCCTTTCCTTCCCGCAAACTACCTTTCTTAGCTCTTCGGGGCCCTCCTGTCGCCACAAATCCGGCGCACACCTATTCAAGATGGCGGGAGAGAGTTTATGCATACAGTACGATACTGTCCTGGTGCCGTGGGGTCTTTTACTGTGCCAAAGTCGGGGTCCGAAGGGGCTGAAAACAGCTCTTTCGCTGGCATCTGTGCTCAAAACGACACCTTTTTCGGGCTGGGGGTAGGTATGCTTTCGCGCACGCGCGCACGCGCTGGTGTTTGTCAGTGTGTTTGTTGGTTTTTGCGTGCATGTGGTGGACACCCTCCACTTTGCTGTGCTGCATCATATTGCTGTATACTGTCATTATTCTTGTGCCCAATGTTTCCTTTTTGTCGCGTACACTGACCCCCTTTCCTTCCCGCAAACTACCTTTCTTAGCTCTTCGGGGCCCTCCTGTCGCCACAAATCCGGCGCCACACCTATCCAAGATGGCGGGAGAGAGTGTATGCATACAGTACGATACTGTCCTGGTGCCGTGGGGTCTTTTACCGTGCCAAAGTCGGGCTCCGACGGGGCTGAAAACACCTCTTTGGCTGGCATCTGTGCTCAAAACGACACCTTTTTCGGGCTGGGGGTGGGTATGCTTTCGCGCACACGCGCGCGCGCTGGTGTTTGTAAGTGTGTTAGTTGGTGTGCGGGCATGTGGCGGACACCCTCCACTTTGCAGTGCTGCATCATATTGCTGTATACTGTCATTATTCTTGTGCCCAATGCTTGTTTTTTGTCGCGTACACTGACCCCCTTTCCTTCCCGCAAACTACCTTTCTTAGCTCTTCGGGGCGCTCCTGTCGCCACAAATCCGGCGCCACACCTATCCAAGATGGCGGGAGAGAGTGTAAGCATACAGTACGATACTGTCCTGGTGCCGTGGGGTCTTTTACCGTGCCAAAGTCGGGGTCCGACGGGGCTGAAAACGCCTCTTTGGCTGGCATCTGTGCTCAAAACGACACCTTTTTCGGGCTGGGGGTGGGTATGCTTTCGCGCACGCGCGCGCGCGCTGGTGTTTGTTAGTGTGTTTGTTGGTGTGCGCGCATGTGGCGGACACCCTCCACTTTGCTGTGCTGCATCATATTGCTGTATACTGTCATTATTCTTGTGCCCAATGCTTGCTTTTTGTCGCGTACACTGACCCCCTTTCCTTCCCGCAAACTACCTTTCTTAGCTCTTCGGGGCCCTCCTGTCGCCACAAATCCGGCGCCACACCTATCCAAGATGGTGGGAGAGAGTGTATGCATACAGTACGATACTGTCCTGGTGCCGTGAGGTCTTTTACCGTGCCAAAGTTGGGGTCCGACGGGGCTGAAAACGCCTCTTTGGCTGGCATCTGTGCACAAAACGACACCTTTTTCGGGCTGGAGGTGGGTATGCTTTCGCGCACGCGCGCGCGCGCTGGTGTTTGTTAGTGTGTTTGTTGGTGTGCGCGCATGTGGCGGACACCTCCACTTTGCAGTGCTGCATCATATTGCTGTATACTGTCATTATTCTTGTGCCACATTCTTGTTTTTTGTCGCGTACACTGACCCCTTTCCTTCCCGCAAACTACCTTTCTTAGCTCTTCGGGGCCCTCCTGTCGCCACAAATCCGGCGCCACACCTATCCAAGATGGCGGGAGAGAGTGTATGCATACAGTACGATACTGTCCTGGTGCCGTGGGGTCTTTTACCGTGCCAAAGTCGGGCTCCGACGGGGCTGAAAACACCTCTTTGGCTGGCATCTGTGCTCAAAACGACACCTTTTTCGGGCTGGGGGTGGGTATGCTTTCGCGCACACGCGCGCGCGCTGGTGTTTGTAAGTGTGTTAGTTGGTGTGCGGGCATGTGGCAGACACCCTCCACTTTGCAGTGCTGCATCATATTGCTGTATACTGTCATTATTCTTGTGCCCAATGCTTGTTTTTTGTCGCGTACACTGACCCCCTTTCCTTCCCGCAAACTACCTTTCTTAGCTCTTCGGGGCGCTCCTGTCGCCACAATCCGGCGCCACACCTATCCAAGATGGCGGGGGAGAGAGTGTAAGCATACAGTACGATACTGTCCTGGTGCCGTGGGGTCTTTTACCGTGCCAAAGTCGGGGTCCGACGGGGCTGAAAACGCCTCTTTGGCTGGCATCTGTGCTCAAAACGACACCTTTTTCGGGCTGGGGGTGGGTATGCTTTCGCGCACGCGCGCGCGCGCGCTGGTGTTTGTTAGTGTGTTTGTTGGTGTGCGCGCATGTGGCGGACACCCTCCACTTTGCTGTGCTGCATCATATTGCTGTATACTGTCATTATTCTTGTGCCCAATGCTTGCTTTTTGTCGCGTACACTGACCCCCTTTCCTTCCCGCAAACTACCTTTCTTAGCTCTTCGGGGCCCTCCTGTCGCCACAAATCCGGCGCCACACCTATCCAAGATGGTGGGAGAGAGTGTATGCATACAGTACGATACTGTCCTGGTGCCGTGAGGTCTTTTACCGTGCCAAAGTTGGGGTCCGACGGGGCTGAAAACGGCTCTTTGGCTGGCATCTGTGCTCAAAACGACACCTTTTTCGGGCTGGGGGTGGGTATGCTTTCGCGCCCGCGCGCGCGCGCTGGTGTTTGTTAGTGTGTTTGTTGGTGTGCGTGAATGTGGCGGACACCCTCCACTTTGCTGTGCTGCATCATATTGCTGTATACTGTCATTATTCTTGTGCCCAATGCTTGCTTTTTGTCGCGTACACTGACCCCCTTTCCTTCCCGCAAACTACCTTTCTTAGCTCTTCGGGGCCCTCCTGTCGTCACAAATCCGGCGCCACACCTATCCAAGATGGCGGGAGAGAGTGTATGCATACAGTACGATACTGTCCTGGTGCCGTGGGGTCTTTTACTGTGCCAAAGTTGGGGTCCGACGGGGCTGAAAACGGCTCTTTGGCTGGCATCTGTGCTCAAAACGACACCTTTTTCGGGCTGGGGGTGGGTACGCTCACGCGCGCGCGCGCTGGTGTTTGTTAGTGTGTTAGTTGGTGTGCGCGCATGTGGTGGACACCCTCCACTTTGCTGTGCTGCATCATATTGCTGTATACTGTCATTATTCTTGTGCCCAATGCTTGCTTTTTGTCGCGTACACTGACCCCCTTTCCTTCCCGCAAACTACCTTTCTTAGCTCTTCGGGGCCCTCCTGTCGCCACAAATCCGGCGCCACACCTATCCAAGATGGCGGGAGAGAGTGTATGCATACAGTACGATACTGTCCTGGTGCCGTGGGGTCTTTTACTGTGCCAAAGTCGGGGTCTGACGGGGCTTAAAACGGCTCTTTGGCTGGCATCTGTGCTCAAAACAACACCTTTTTCGGGCTGGGGGTGGGTATGCTTTCGCGCACGCGCGCGCGCGCTGGTGTTTGTTAGTGTGTTTGTTGGTGTGCGTGATTGTGGCGGACACCCTCCACTTTGCTGTGCAGCATCATATTGCTGTATACTGTCATTATTCTTGTGCCCAATGCTTGTTTTTTGTCGTGTACACTTACCAGCTTTTCTCCCCACAAACTAGCTTTCTTAGCTCTTGGGGTCCTCCTGTCGCCACAAATCTTGCGCCACCCCTATCTAAGATGGTGGGAGAGAGTGTATGCATACAGTGCAATACTGTCTTGGTGCCGTGGGGTCTTTTACCGTGCCAAAGTCGGGGATCGACGTGGCTGAAAAGGGCTCTCTCGTTGGCATCTGTGCTCAAAACGGCACCTTTTTCGTGCGGGCGGTTGGTATGCTTTCTTGCACGCGCGCGCGCGCTGGTGTTTGTTAGTGTGTTTGTTGGTGTGGGCGCATGTGGCGGCCATCCTGCACTTTGCTGTGCTGCATCATACTGCTGTATACTGTCATTATTCTTGTGCGCACTGCTTGTTTTTTGTCTCGTACACTTACCAGCTTTCCTTCCAAGAACCTTTCTTCGCTCTTCGGGGCCCTCTGTTGAGAGAGAGGAGAGAGAGAGAGAGAGAGAGAGAGAGAGAAGAGAGAGAGAGAGAGAGAGAGAGAGAGAGAGAGAGAGAGAGAGAGAGAGAGAGAGAGAGAGAGAGAGAGAGAGAGAGAGAGAGAGAGAGATTATTTATTTATTTATTTATTTATTATTTTATATCGAGGATAACAGAATAAGCAATCATGTGCTTTTTTTCATCCGGTCCCCGTGTGTATGCAGTTTTTGTAAATCTTGTCATCTGTTCCCACCGGCACACGATGGCCTACTCTTACGAAAAGTGGAACAGGATTTAACGTGAATGAATGAATAAATGAATGAACGATGCATGAAGTATGTCAACAAACAAAAAACCATAATAAGCACGATAATGCAAGTCTTGGCACTTCGCTTGTAATCAATAACTGACACACACAGAGTTTAGCATGGACTGCAACTCGTTTTGATCCTATGTCGTGCCAGTAACTGGCAGTAAATTGTGGCATTGTGTCAGTTCTCAGACGACATAGAAATAAAATTGATAATAATAACAACAACAAAACAAACCAAATTTATTTAGAGGCCGGGATTGAAGTTTCACATAGCTTGTAATGAGGTATTTTATGAAATACAGAGAAAGAAGAGAGAGAGAGAGAGAGAGAGAGAGAGAGAGAGAGAGAGAGAGAGGAGAGAGAGAGAGGAGAGAGAGAGAGAGAGAGAGAGAGAGAGAGAGAGAGAGAGAGAGAGAGAGAGAAGAGAGAGAAGAGAGAGAGAGAGAGAGAGAGAGACAAGGCAAGGCAAGGCAAGGCAAGGCAAGGCAAAGTCTTTTATTCGAGGATAATAGATAAGCACTCATGTGCTTTTTTACATCCAGTCCCCGCCCTTTTCAGGGATACATCAAGTTAAAAATATACTAAACAATAAGACTCTACGCAGTACCAAACAACACACAAGAATAAAGGACACTATATATGATAAGGTAATAAAATGCACTCTTTCAGAAGACAAAAATCAGAAGTCACAATAAAAAATTTTGATTATGGAAAAAAAGAAAGGCGTTAGTAGATAAGGAGCAAACAAGAGAACAAAATGAAATAAACAACCGAAAACATCAATCCACCACTATCTATCAAAAATTGTACATGTAATATAAATCATACATTTGGATAAAAGGAGAATTTTTTTTTTTAACCAGCATCCTTATTGGAGGGGGGGGGGGGGGGAAGACATACTACCAATAAAGTTATAATATAAAAAAAGAAGAAAAAAAACCACATAAAACATCCTAGATGTTTCAAAAAATATATCATTATTTTCAATCGGATAATGTTTTACACACACTCACACTCACTCACGCACAGACACACACACAGACACACAGATACACACACACAGACACACAGACACAGACACACAAACACACTCTCACACACACATACACACACAAATGTACACTCACACTCACACACACACACTCACACACACACACACAGACACACACACACACACTCTCACACACATATACACACACACACACACACACACACACACACACACCACACACACACACACACATACACACACTCACGCACACATG
This sequence comes from Stramonita haemastoma, assembly GCA_030674155.1. Taxonomy (NCBI): domain Eukaryota; kingdom Metazoa; phylum Mollusca; class Gastropoda; order Neogastropoda; family Muricidae; genus Stramonita; species Stramonita haemastoma. The sequence continues at coordinate 7,861 of JASPKP010000197.1, read as the reverse complement.
CACACATGCACACACACACACACACACACACACACACACACACACACACACACATACACACACGCACGATCGCACACACACACACACACACACACTCTCACACACTCTCACACACACACGCACGCACGCACACACACACACACACACACACACACACACACACACACACACACACACACACACACAACACACACACACACACATTTTCACCGGTTCTGACACATTTCATCAATAAACTTCATTCAAGGAAAATATATGCCTTGAGTTCTGAAAAATCATAAAGGATACACGAATACTCTATCCGCTGTAAGGCACATATTTTGGGATATATATACCCTAATATCATATCAATCTTATGATTACATCATAAAATTTATGTTTCTAATTATATATGTGGTAATGGACAAAGTTATTCAGGTTAAAAATTTTTTTTTAACGATCATTAATTACAATTTTACATAAAATCAATTACATTCATAACACGTGATTATCAAAAAGGGAGTACAAAATATGACTAAAAATGGATGGTAATAGGTGAGACATTCGGGGGTAGAGAGAGAGAGAGAGAGAGAGAGAGGAGAGAGAGAGAGAGAGAGAGAGAGAGAGAGAGAGAGAGAGAGAGAGAGAGAGAGAGAGAGAGAGAGAGAGAGAGAGAGAGAGAGAGAGAGAGAGAGAGATTGTAAGTGTAGGCTACTGATAAGGATGCTAAATATCTTTATTATATAACAAGTGGGATAGTGAAAATCAGTCTTAAAAATCAGCTACAATGATACAATGGTAAAATACATGTGAAACATTTAAACGCGCGCGCACACACACACACACACACACACACACACACCACACACACACACACACACACACACACACACACACACACACACACACACACACACCACACACACAAACACACACAAACACACACACACAGGGGGGAGAATGGGGAGTGTGGTTTGTTATTTTTGATGTTTTAAGTGGTTTAGGAGGTGAGTTTTGAAGGTTGTTAATGATTGGTGCTGTTTAATTGAATCAGGAAGGGAGTTCCACAGGGTAGGACCTGAGTATAGTAAACTAGATTTGAACAAGTCTATTCTTGGGATTGGGACTCTTGGCTTTTCCATATTTCTGGAATGGTTTATTGGGAAATTATCTTTTAAGGGTGTGGGGACATTTCCTGTCATTATCTTAAACATCATGATGCCTTTGTTATATTTTAGTCTTTGGTGTAGGGGAAGAATATTCAACTGATTATAGTCCACTTCTTGCAAGGTTGTTTTCTTCAATAGGACCAGTTTTAGACCACGTTTATACAGGCTAAGTAACGGTTTCATGGTATTTGCACTGGCAGAATCCCAAAGGGTTGCTGCATAGTCTATTGAGGATTGTATATAAGCTTGAAAGAACAGTTTCCTTGAGTTGAAGTCAAGAAAGTGTTTAATTTAAGTCAACTGGTAAACTTTTTGGGACAAGTATTTGCATAGATGAGATATGTGGTAGAACCAGCTGAGATTTTCATCAATTGTTACTCCTAGTACTTTGTGGTGTGAGGTTTGTTCAATTGCTTCATTTTTTATGTAGATTTTAAACAGTTTATGTGATAAGTTCTGTCGCTTTTGTCTGGTGGTGATAAGCATGCATTTTGTTTTTTGGGGATGAATAGACATGTGGTTTTGTTCTGTCCATTTGACAAGTTCGTCAGTGCTTTTTTGTAATATGGTTGCAAGATAGTCAATGTTGTTATGGCTTGTATGTATGGTTGTGTCATCAGCAAATAGTTCACATTTGGAATGGATATGTAAAGGGAGGTCATTTATGTATAATGAAAAGAGAATTGGTCCCAATATGGATCCCTGTGGTATTCCATAATGAATGGTTTTTTAGTTTGGATGTTGATGTAGCTATTGAGACACACTGTTGCCTGTTTGTAAGATAGGAATCTAGTAGTTGTATGGTTTTTGTTGAAATGTTATACAGGTCTAGCTTTTTAAGGAGAAGTTTGTGGTCAATTGTATCAAATGCTTTTTTGAAATCAACAAATAATACTCCACAAAATTTATTGTCATTAATGTTTGATAGCCAATTGTCTACAAGACTGATTAGTGCTGTATGGCACGAGTGCTTTTGTCTAAATCCAGACTGATTAGGATGAAGTAAGTTATTTGTTTCAATATGATGGACTAAGTGTTTATTCATATGTTTTTCCAGGGGTTTTGAAAGGATAGGTATAATAGAGATTGGTCTATAGTTTGAAGGATCTGAGGTATCACCAGACTTGTAGATGGGGATCACTTTAGCACATTTGAAGGCATTGGGGAAATAGTTCTTATCAAGGCAGAGGTTGTATATATATGTTAGTGTGTCTGTGATAACTGGAGCTGATAATTTTAATATATTGCTGTCTATTCCATCAAGACCACGCGTTTTTGATTGTTTGAGGTGAGTCAGATAGTTATAGACCTCTGAAACAGACATGAATGGTAGGTGAAGTTTTGAAGGTATAAGCTTTTCTTGGCAGTATTGTTTTAATTTATTGAGGTCATTGGATTCTGAGTTATCATTGCTGATTACGTTAGAAGAAACATTGATGAAGTGGTTGTTAAGTTTTTCAGCAGAGATGTCTTTGATTACATTTGATTTGGAAGATGATTGATTGTTAGTTATTTGATTTATTGCTCGCCATACTGTCTTTGAATTTTGTTTGGAAGATAGTAAGTCTTGGAAATATTTCTTTTTTTCCCGCCGTTTTTGTGAGATTATGGCATTTCTTAATTTTTTTGATTCCTCATAATATTTGTGTTCTTTTAGAAAATCTCTAAGATAACATGCTTCCTCTAGTTCCTTTGTGAGCCAAGGCGGCTTGGGGACGTGTTTGATTCTAATGGTTTTTAGTGGGGCATGTTTGTTATAGATTTCAGTGAATGTCTTTATCCAGAACTCAATAGCTAAGTCTGGATCAGTAATGTTGAATGTTTCCAAGAGTGTGGACTTGCATAGTTCTAGGAGAAAAAGCTGTTCATTAAACTTTGCAAAGGAACGATAGGTTATAGTTTTGTGTCCAGGTTTGGGAATTTTTGTTCCTTTTTTTGACCATGTGGCACAGACTGGATAGTGATCACTGCAGTTATAGACAGGGACACATGTTTCTATGATGTTTTTAGGGTTAGATATGTAAATGTGATCAATTATTGTGCTTGAATTTGATGTGACTCTTGTGGGTGAATTGACTAATTGGTGAAGATTGAGTGAGTTCGTAATTTGGGTCCATTGATTGTGTACTTTTGCTAGGTCAATATTGAAGTCACCCAGTAAGATTACTTCCCTTGATTCTAATAGGACTTCATTCATCATGGAGTCAAATTTGTCTGTCCAATTTTTTCTTTCTGATGGATTTCTGTAACAAAACCCAATTACAATAGGGGATGTACCTTTTACAGAAACTTCAATCCAGATAGATTCTACTTCATGACATTCTAGATGGGGAAGATGTTTAAATGTTACTGATTCACTAATATAGATTAAGATCCCAGTTTCTTTGGAATGCTGTGGATCTCTTCGTAGGATTTTGTAACCTGGAATATATATGTCTGTGTCTGTTATATGTTTTGAAATTCTTGACTCAGAAAGACCCAGTATGTGAAATGGTTTGCCTTGATTTGTGATGAGTGTTGAAATATCTTCGATTTTATTTATTGCATGGTTTATGTTTAGGTGGCAGATGCGTAATCCATCCTTGGAGGGCCATGAAGTATGTCTTGAATACATCAGTTAGTTAGTTTAGTGAGAAATGTGATAGGTGTGCAAAAATTTGGTGAAGATGAAGAATTAAGGTTGAAGAGTAATAATGGGGGGGGGGGGGGGGGGGGGAGTTGAGTGAGCACTTGGTTGGGTAGAGGATAAGATGGATTAAGAAGGAATAAATCAATAAACACTATACATACAACACACAATAATATATATATAATAATAAATTTAACACATACAACTCACAATAATATATATATATAATAATATATATATATGTGTATATATTGATTCAGTTAATCCTGCCTAATCTAACTGGAAAAAACACGTAAATATACCAAAACCAGCAATCTGAAGCACAAGTAGGGTGATACAATTATAAAGAAGAAGAGAAGTTAAGAAAATGAAAAAAATATGTATGAAGATAGCAAAAACAATACTAAATCACCTTGAACAGTCAATGCAATAAAATGTGGAAGAATAATAAAATAAGAACACACCTTGAACAGTCAAGACAATAAGATGTGGAAGAATTATAAAATAAGAACACCGTAACAGAAACAATAGTCACAGCCAGATTACAATCCTGATGCACAATCGGCGCAGTTCATGAAGACTAAAAGTGTTGGCACACAATAAGCACAGATCCTGGAAAATTTTAGTCAAGTCTTTTCTGAATGGAGTATGATCTGGCACTGATCAGTCACTGTGTGTGCTGCACTTTCAGAGCACTGCATCAGATGGGCACAAGTCCAGCACAGAATAACTGATATAGTATATCAGTATCAGTCTGACACCAGGTAAACGAATCAAGATCATGGGGCGTGGAGCACGGGAAACAGACTTCGTAATCTTGTGGTGTTGTTGTTTTGCTCGTATGTTCATGTGTATTCATACATTTTGTTCATTCACAATAAAGCAATTAAATGAAGACAATTAATAAAATAGGAACACACCATGAACAGTCAAGGCAATATATGTGGAAGAATAATGAAATAAGAAACACCTGTAAGCAGCAACAGGAACAATAGTCAAAGCCAGATTACTAATCCTGATGCACAAGTTCACAAAGATTAAATGTTGACATACAATAAGTACAGATCCTGGAAATTTTAGCCAAAACTTTTCTGGATGAAGCATGATCTGGCACTGATCAGACACTGTGTGCTATACTTTCAGAGCACTGCATCAGGTGGGCACACCTCCAGCACAGAATAACTGATATAATACAGAAGTATCTGTTTATTCTTGTTGAGTGCTGGTAGAGTGGTAAGATCACACCAGAGTTTCTAAGGTATATAATGCCGTGTTGGACTGGTCATAGGGAGCACTGGAGGGGAAGGCTGGAGCTGGGTGAGGTCTGGACACAGACACTGCTGGGTAGGGTGGGGGCAGGTGGTGGGGAGAACGTAGGGTCATTGTAGATCGTGGATATGGGAGAGTCTGTCTGTTGAACCACACATTGTTGTTCTGGAGTTGGTGGGTGGGGCAGCGTCCTGACATCTGTGATGAAAAAGGATATCCAGGGACACTGGATTTTTGTAGATATCCTTTTTGCAGCAGAGATGGGGCTTGTGTCCTCTGTTTCTGGTTGGGCCATGTAGTGGGGGCTGTCAAGAGTGGCTGTCGTCGGGGGTCAGCGTACTTGAGGCTGTACGCTATCCTGTCTGAACCTTTGGGGCTGGGATGGAATTGGTCCCTATATAAATCTTTGCGTGGGGCCCCACTTGCAGTTGTAAATATGGAAGTGTGGTCTGCAAAAGGGATTTTTTCTGCAGCACACACTTTAGCTAAGGATATATTTGACACATTGACTGTTTTTTTTAGGGGATGCCATCCCATAGGGGGGATGATGGATGATGCCAGCAGCCTGGCTTGAGGGAACACATGTTTGATGTTTTTAATGAGATGTGTCCATTTGTTTTCTGTGATGGATGTATATTTGCATGTGTTAATGCCTGTGTGAAAAATGATGTGTTGTACTTCTTTGTTGCAGGGAATATGTTTCAGCCAATGAATAAGGTCATCGACTGTGAGACCTGAGATGCTGATATTCTGATTCTTGCCTTTGTGAAATAGAATATCAGATTTGATTTGTTGTGACACTGAGTCACCTAAGATGAGATTTGTGGTGTTGGAGTGTACCCTTTGTTCTGCAAGTTGTTGGCGTGGTGTGAGAGTGTTGGTGGTAGTATTTTGGGGTGCTTCAGGGGTGTTTGATTGCAGTTTTCTTTCTTTTCTTTTCCTTTGAGAGACAGTTGTCCAAACATTTGTGTTTAAATCATTGTCCACCGTGATGTTGGAAGTTTGTTTGTCAGGGTCTGCTTGGTTGCTGTTTTTGTCAGTGTTGACTGTTTGGTTGCTGATGTCTTCAGGAATGTTGGAGGATTGTTTGTTAGAGTCTGTTTGGGTGATGACTTTGATAGTGTTGACTGAGGCATGTTGTGGAGTTGTAGAGTAAGGTAGGGTTTGCTTCAGGTCAGTGTCGTCTTTGATGGTGTTGACTGCGGCATGCTGTGGAGTTGTAGAGTCAGGTGGAGTTGGCTTCAGGTTAATGTTGTCTTGTGTACATTGTTTTTTGTTTTCGTCCTCGAGGTAGAGAGGAGAAAATATGTTGGTGGTAGGGAAGGATGATAGAAGGGAATCCTGTTCTTGATTTGACTGTATGGCTGAGTGTTTTTGTGTGTGTGCTTTTGATAGTGGCTGGAGCACATGCCTTCCGCTTGGCTCTCTTTTCGTTTGCTGTGGTGTGGATCTTTTCTTCACCACATTTCAGCTGTTTGTGGAGAACACTGCGCCATTTGCTGCGGTCAGCTGCTACCTCCTCCCAGTTCTCTAGGTTGATGTCCAGGGCTTTCATGTCACGCTTGCAGACATCTTTGTAGCGCAGTTGGGGGTGGCCAATGCTTCTCTTGCCGGAGGCAAGTTCACAATAGAGGAGATCTTTAGGAATGGTCCATCCTCCATCCTTCGCACGTGACCGAGCCATCTGAGTCTGCGTTGTCTGAGGAGTGTGTACATGGTGGAAGACCTGTAACCTCGAGGACCTGAGCGTTGGTAACTTTGTCACTCCAGTGGATGCTGAGGATGCGACGGAGAGAGCGCAGGTGGAAGCTGTTCAGTTTGCGCTCCTGTTTGGAGTATGTTGTCCATGTTTCACTGCCATAAAGGAGAGTGCTGACGATGCAGGCATTGTACACTGCCATCTTGGTGGAAATTGTCAGCTTTGGGTTCTCTCAGACATGGGTAGTGAGACGTCCTAAGGTTGTAGCAGCCTTGCCGATGCGCTTGTTGATCTTGGCATCAAGGGATAGGTTGTCACTGATGGTGGATCCCAGGTATGTGAACTGGTGTACGACATCGAGCTGGTAGTCATCGATGTAGATGGCTGGTGTAGATACCACGTCCTGGCTCAGCACATTGTCTTTTTCAGGCTGATTGTCAGGCCGAAGTCTTTGCAGGCCTGGGAAAACCTATCCATGAGGCATTGGAGTTTTTGCTCAGTGTGAGAAGTGACAGCAGCAGCAGCAGCAAAAAGCATGTCCCTAATTGTTTTCTTCATCACTTTTGTTTTTGCTTTCAACGGAGCCAGGTTGAATAGTCGACCGCTGGATCTGGTGCGTAGGTATACACCTTCTGTTGCAGTTCCAAAAGCGTGCTTTAGGAGCAGGGCAAAGATAATGCCAAAGAGGGTGGGAGCAAGGACACAGCTTTGCTTGACTCCACTCTTGATGTCAAATGGGTTGGACATGCTGCCCTCATATTGGATTGTTGCCTCCATGTCATCATAAAAGGATCTGATGAGACTGTGGAGTTTTGGGGGCCAACCAATTTTTGGAAGGATGTTAAATAGCCCTTCCCTGCTGACTAGGTCAAAGGCCTTGGTCAGGTCTATGAAGGCTATGTAGAGGGGTTTGTGTTGTTCTCTGCATTTCTCCTGAAGCTGGCGTAGGGAGAATATCATGTCCATCGCGGAGGGTTCAGCTCGGAAGCCGCATTGTGACTCGGGGTAGACACGCTCAGCAAGTTTCTGGAGGCGCAAAAGCAAAGGTTGTATAAATATGTTAGTGTGTCTGTGATGACTGGAGCTGTTAATTTTGATATAATTATTGCGTCTATT
>JASPKP010001965.1:10000-25353 GCA_030674155.1 Stramonita haemastoma | reverse complement strand
GGAGGGCGGAAGGAGCAGAAAGCGAAGGTAGTGGGGGGGTGGGGATGGGAGGGAATGAAGAGTTGCAGAGCGTTCCCCGTGGAAAAGAAGTGTCACCATTGTAAGCTCTGAGATAAAAACTGCCTTTCGCTTTCTTTGCAAATGCCAGCTTTACCCTTTTATTTAAAGTGCTAGAAGAATTTTATGTTGTTTTTTTTCTCCATGTAGCACTGTTCTTCCAATGTTTGAAACATTTTAGCATTATTCTTAACTTTGACGTCATCCTCGTGAGTCATCGCCATCATCATCATCAACAGCAGCAGCAGCAGCAGCAGCAGCAGCAGCAGCAGCAGCAGCAGCAGCAGCAGCAGCAGCAGCAGCAGCAGCAGCAGTAGCAGCAGCGGTAGCAGCAATAGCAGATCAGCAGTGGCAGCAATAGCAGCAGTAGCAGAAGCAGGAACAGCAGTGCTGTCATCATCAGATGCAGCTACAGAATTCATCAGCTTCAGCAGTAGCAGCATTGCATTGCAATTGCTAGTTTGCATGAAAACTCAGTAAAATAGCACGTCTGCTTTATATATATATATATATATATATATATATATATATATATATATATATATATATATATATATATATATATATATATATATGTTCTTTTACTAATAGATATCAGCCTGTATTTCAATATATAACGCACATGACCCCACAAACCTTATTAAAGTTCTACGTTTTCCCCACCTTTCTGAAAACCAGCGCAGAAAACTGATAAAGACAATATGGCTCTATCAGGTGCAGTTACTGCAACATTTTACACGAATAAAAACTGTACACGAAAAAAGAAATCCAAAAGAATCTCTAGTATGTGCAATTCTATGCAAACGAATGACTAGGAGCTAGAATAAATCTATAGAGGTTTAAACTTGTGCTTTGATGGTTGTAGCTTATCTAGCTATGTTCTTTTGAAAGAATTTTCCATATTTGTTTCTGACTTTGTTTTTGTTTGGAATCTTTCCGATTAGACTATAAAATAAAACACTTACACATGACAACGTGCACTCACATTAAACCTTATGCTTTTTCCCATTTAAGAATAACCCACCTACAGCTGAATAGGTGGGCCACCCAGAACACCTGATGTATGCAGTATGCATGAGATTAGCCAAATTCCACAGGCCAAGATACACTACATCAATTATGTATTTTGGTGCCTCATCAATTCTCTAAGAACTCAGACGAAAGTAGAGACATCAATATCCTGCACACCTATCCCCTAATCTTTCTATTTTTTTGTTCCAATTTTGGACACCATCGATCTTTGTCTGGGAGTCTGAAAAAGGTATGGTAAATGATATTGTTGCCCACATAGAACAATTCTCCAAGCATGGTGAAAAATGGTCCCAAATTTCTCCTGATCACCACGTATGTCTCCTCTCTCCACACGGCCTTTGGGGCAGCAGTCTGCCAAGTGCTGTAGACTGCTCTATGTCCCTCCCTGACGAAACCACAGCTAGCTCGGAACTTTGTTGCCGTTTCTTATTGCTTTGTATATCTGTTAACTCTAGCGCTGCTACTCATTATTCTTTGTTTCTGGCCTGCTCTCTGTGTGTCTGTCTCTGTTTCTCTCTGTGTGTCTCTGTCTCTCACTCTTTCCGTCTGTCTTTCTCTTATTGTGTTTGTCTGTGAATCTCTCTCTCTCTGTGTCGCTTTGTTTTTCTCTATTCCTGTCTGTTTCTCTGCTTGTGCAGCTGCTGCTATTATTGTTGTTGTTGCTGCTACTTCTGATGCTGCTGCTTTTGCTTCTAGTGCAGCAACAGCAACAAAACCATCATTAGCAAGACATTACCATACTTTCTGCTGCCTCATCTTTATTCTGATATACCTACCCTGCTGTTTCCACGCCATTCATTCCAATTCATCAAGAAAGCTATAATTATACAGACTCTCCATGCTTCATCCTTAAAGCTATATGTTTACGGGAACTTGAGAATGATCTCCGCAAAGCCACAATCTACATGAACATAGCCCAGCTGCTGGGTCAGTTTCTGAAGCACAGTAATACATCTATTTACTGAGTATTCGTAGAAATTCACATACACTAGTTCTTTCTTCCCCTACTGATGACAACGTTACAGAGCCAGACTAAGTGAGATGCCCACGGCGACGTGCAAACTCTTCAGCACCTGACCATCAGTAGCTGACTTCACAGATTTCCAGAACCCTACAGATTTAACATGAGCTCATCAAGCTGCAGAAGGGTACAGAACATCAACACCCAAAAGTTATTCTGAGCCTAGAGCAACAGGTGCCATCAATATCACACACACACACACACACACACACACACACACACACACACACACACCACACACACCACACACACACACACACACACACACACACACACACACACACACACACACACTTTTCGTCTAGTATCACTTTAAGTGTACAGACGCAAAATCAACACACACACACACACACACACACACACACACACACACACACACACACACACCACACACACACAACACACAATTAATATATATATATATATATATATATATATATATATATATATATATATATATATATATATATATATATTATATATATATATATATATATATGTGACGCTCCACCACATTAGGAGTCGCATTGCACCACATGTCAACTTTTAGTTATTGGCATGTTGTCAAACTGCAATAAAATGGCTATACAATACAAAAAACAGATTGAAATTTGGACTATTCTATGAAAAGTTATTGCAAGTTGAAATGCTAGACAGCAGAAAATGACAAAATGAGAAATTGACACGTTTAGCATCGCAATAGGTGGTCAGAATGAGGGCTTGGGTATTTGTAAAACACGTTTAAAGGCAAAAAGAGACAAAATTATGATTTGATATTTCATTATGAGGTAGAATAATGGCTATACTTTGATAATCAATCAAAATCTAAAAATTGCCATTTTGACCCCACCTGCTTTTAATGGCTCCTAGCAGAAAAGTGGATTATGTGCTAAGCGACTCATTTCGTGGTGGAGCGTCACATATATATATATGTATATATATATATATATATATATATATATAATATATATATATATATATATATATATATATATATATATATATATATATATATATATATATATATATATATATTCTTTTTATGGAAAGATTTTCAATAGTGATGGAGATCACATGACTCTGATGCTGTGGAGGTAGTGTAGGTGTAAGAAAAACTAACTGGACTCTGTTCACTGGCCTGTACTTGACACTTCTGGTCATAATCGTAGTGTCAAACTGGCCATAAGAGTAGGGGCACCTGCAGTATTTATGAATTTAGCAACACTATCACATTATAAATTTATGCTGTGAATAATTCTCAAAAGTATTGTAACCGGGTGCCTGTGTATGTGTGTGTGAGAGAGAGAGGGAGAGAGAGAGGAGAAGAGAGGAGAGAGAGAGAGAGAGAGAGAGAGAGAGAGAGAGAGAGAGATGTGTGTGTGTGTGTGTTGTGTGTGTGTGTGTGTGTGTGTGTGTGTGTGTGTGTGTGTGTGTGTGTGTGTGTGTGAATGCTAGATCTAGCGCGACGGGGGGAAATCAATTAGATTATCTCCCATGCAACATTGTCGCTGCATAGTGTTACTATTTTGGGACAGCCTGTGAATTGTGGGACTCTCTGTATTTTTACATAGTGATAGTTCGTTCAAGCAGCGATGTGCTGTATTACCTAAAGTAATCTGTTACCCTAAAGTTCCAAATTCCTTAATCCTGCTCGCGAGAAGCAAGGAATAAGACAGTCTACGAAAAGAGTGAAATTACAATGGATTTTGTTCACTGGTAAATATAATAAATATCTGGTTGTATTGGTTTCTGCGATACTATCACAATCATTTCTTATCCAGAGCTATCACACAGACCCTCTTTGTACCACACGTGTCTGAGACTGGCCACAGACCTTTCCTTTATTATCTACAGAGGAGCAGTTGCTGTGTTTCCCACAGTGGAGAGTCGTTCAAAGCTGGGACTAAAAGGAACAGTTTACTCCTCAATGCTTCCTGCTTCTCTGCGATACACCACTGTCTGGTTGCTTTTGGTCGTAGTTAGCCACAATAATTATGCCACCAAAAAGAGTGTTGCTGTTATTCGCTATGCCAGTGTTGTTGCTGGTGCTATTTATATGGATTATGTTTCTCACTTTCTAATTCTGTTCAAGTCAAAAACAAAGACACACAGAGACCTACAGATAAAGAAAGACAGACTGAAACGCATATGGATATAATTATATATATATATATATATATATATATATATATATATATATATATGCATATATATTTGCTGCAGAACACACCACATAATTATAATATGTATACAACCAGTTATATCTACAAGAACCAGCCGCCATGTAGTAATAGTCAACACCTTGCTTTTTGAACTGGAAGGTTGCGGGTTCGATTCCCATAAGAGTAATATACACACACATAACTCTGATCAGTAGGCTACATAAAAAACAGCAATAACAGCTGGATGTTGACTCCTTAGCATTTCCATGTTGCAAAACACACATATTCTCCTTGAACTAGTTGACAGATTGCCAGACGTTTTACAGCAAGGGTGTGCTAAATGACACCGCACCAGATGCACCCAGGGTGAGGAATCATCCAGCGACAGCACTGAGTGCAGCAGTCTGCAGGTCTGGCATCTGCTGTATCTGTCCTCTGAGAGCAATGAGTGATGGCCTGTCATCTGTAGTAATCTTCTGAGCTATCTTTTTGTGCATTAGTAGTGAACGTAACATGGACTAGCTGTATGACACTGTGCTCTCGAAAACATACATGTACATAATTATCTTGATATGTATGTATGTATGTATGTATGTATGTATGTACGTACGTACGTACGTACGTACGTACGTACGTACGTACGCATGTATGTATGTATGTATGTATGTATGTATGTATGTATGTATGTATGTATGTTTGTTTGTTTGTTTGCATGTTTGTATGTTTGTATGCATGCATGTATGGATGGATGGGTGGATGGATGGATGCATGCATGCATGCATGCATGTATCATTATGTATCATTATGTATGTATGTATGTATGTATGTATGTATGTATGTATGTATGTATGTATGTATGTATGTATGTATGTATGTATGTATGTATGTATGTAATGTAATATATTCTGTGTGCACTTTCTCACTCATTACATCTGTAAATCACCCAGAGACCATACCCCCATCCTGGATGATAAATTTGCAAATATGGCTGTTTTTCAACTCTTTCACAATATAAGCATTCATACTCTGGCAGCAGAGGAATTGAAGTCTTTGTTCAAGGCACCAAAAGCACAACAATAATGGCGATATGAATGCTTTCCTTTTAAACCATCGCTGAGATGACTTTGACAAAGAGCCAAGAAAGATTTGTATTTTACTACAGGGTAAAACCCAAGGTACAATTAACAAGCGGGCTTTAGACCAAAACGCAGCACAATGGAACAAATTTTCAATCTGAGAATTCTGATAGAGAAGCATCTCCAACACCAAAAAGACTTGTACCACAATTTCATAGACTTCAAAAAGGCCTTTGACAGGGTATGGCATGACGGCCTCTGGCAAGTACTCAGGCACTTCAACATTGACAGCTGCCTAATTGAAGTCATCAAGGCACTGTACGAGAACGCAAAAAGTGCAGTTTTCATGAACAACCACGTGGGCGAGTTCTTCAAGACCACGGTTGGGGTTCGCCAGGGCTGCTTCTCTCACCTGTACTCTTCAACCTCTTCCTCGAAAACATCATGACAGAGACACTGCAAAACCACCACACTTCCATCTCCATTGGTGGAAGACCCCTTTGCAACCTCAGATTTGCAGATGACATTGACCTCATGGGCAACAGCAAACAAGAACTGCAAATCCTCACAGACAATTTAACAGATCGAGCGAGCGCATACGGCATGGAGGTCAGTACAGAGAAATCAAAGATCATGGTCAACAGCGCAAGTAATGACATCACGGAAATAAAGATGAATGGAGAAACACTAGAAGAGGTGAGCCAATTCAAATACTTAGGCTCCATCCTAACAAAAGATGGCACATCAAACAATGAAGTGAAAGCTCGCATTGCAACAGCAACATCTGCTCTAGTCAGACTCGAGAAGATCATCAGAAGCAACAACATCAGCTTCGGCACCAAATACCACCTTTACAAATCCCTCGTGATATCTATCCTCCTATATGGCTGTGAATCATGGACTCTGACAGCAGAGTTAGAGAGGAGAATCCAAGCATTCGAGAACAAGTGCCACAGAAGACTCCTCAAAATATCATACAAAGAACACAAGACCAATAACTATGTGAAAGAAGAAATCAAAAAGCGTGTGGGCCCCCAAGAGCCTTTGCTCTCCACCATAAAGAGGAGAAAGGTGATGTGGTTTGGTCACACCACAAGACACAACACCCTAGCAAAAACCATCCTGCAAGGAACAGTCGAGGGCAAGAGAAGAAGAGGCCGCCAAAAGAAATCATGGGTTGACAACATCAAAGACTGGACCGCCCAACCCCTACAACACCTCCTACTAGCCACACAGGATCGTGAAGCATGGAAAAAGATCTCTGTTGCGTCTTCTCTCATGTCCCCCCTACGTCCTTTGGGACATGGGACTGAGTGAGTGAGTGACAATTAACAAACCCATGGTCACATTATGCGCACACATTTAAACCGATGTCTGTTTTCCATCAAAGTAATCTAACTAAAATCCTCGGTACAGCTGGAAAAAAAACAAACATACCCGGCATGTACTGAGTGACCTGAAGAGAAATGGACTCTGCCAGATCCCACCTGCTAAAGGCCCACTGCTAAAAAAACTTCAGCCCTGTGTCACACTGACTCCTCGGGGAGTTAAAGTCAGGGTCAAGGTAGGTCAGTTCCATGGACCCCTAAAAGTGATGAGGTCACTGACTCTCTCTTTCTCTGGCATGCAGGCTCCACAGTCCCCATTTCTGGTCTTCGGGAAAATCCCCCGAGGCTGAATGTGTATTGCCTGCTGCAGGGTAACCTCAATTGTTCACAAAGAACACTTCCATGAAGTGGGAGAAGTTCACTGCTGACTGCTCAACAGTTTCTGTTTTTCGAACTTGTTGACTGATGGTGCTGTCATCTGTGTGTGGTTTCTTATCGTCTCTTTTAGATAGAGTTGCAGGGGAGAAAATGTCTGATGGAGTTTTTATGATACATCTGCGTGACAAGGGTGCATTTGTGCATTTTTTGCATCCGTGTGTGAGATGGCTGTGGTGGTGGTGGTGGTGGTGATGGTGGTGGTGGTGGTGGTGGTGGTGGTGGTGTGTGTGTGTGTGTGTGGTGTGTGTGTGTGTGTGTGTGTGTGTGTGTGTGTGTGTGTGTGTGTGTGTGTGTGTGTGTGTGTGTGTGTGTGTGTGACCTACACTATCCTTCTCACTCTTTTTTGAGCTTCAGTAGCCACAGAAGACTCTTCAAAATATCATACAAAGAAAACAAGACCAATAACTATGTGAAAGAAGAAATCAAAAAGCGTGTGGGCCCCCAAGAGCCTTTGCTCTCCACCATAAAGAGGAGAAAGCTGATGTGGTTTGGTCACACCACAAGACACAACACCCTAGCAAAAACCATCCTGCAAGGGACAGTCTAGGGCAAGAGAAGAGGCCGCCAAAAGAAATCATGGGTTGACAACATCAAAGACTGGACCGCCCAACCCCTGCAACACCTCCTACTAGCCACACAGGATCGTGAAGCATGGAAAAATATCTCCGTTGCGTCTTCTCTCATGTCCCCTCTACGTCCTTTGGGACATGGGACTGAGTGAGTGAGTGAGCTACTGTAGTGCTTTTTATAGACAGGTTTATGGTTAATGAGCAGTTGAATGGTTTTGCGTACTGTGTAATACTTCTTCGTCTAACGCTGAGACAACAACTGCTGTTGTGTGTCATATGAGCAAAATTCCCTTGCGCTGTTAAGCGCCTGACAAGTCAGGCCTAGCTTGCCCAGCTTGGAGAGAAGAGTTGTCCTTCAAGTCTTTCTGAAAAACAAGAAGTCAGAAAAACGGACCAAGAAGGCAGGACAAAAGCAAGACGGAGGTAGGTGACAGGAGGGAAAATGAATACAGCAGAAAGAAAGAGAGGGATAGAAAACCCGGAATTCGTGGCACATAATTTTCGGATAGTTATGTTATTTTTACTGGGAGGTCACTGAATATGACAGATCACTTCATAACAAAGCCAATAAACTGGGCAAAGAAACAGAGTCAGAAAGGTTTTTTTCTCGGACTCTTCTTTGTTGACATTTCTGTCCTGCTGCTCCCACGCCACTCACTTGCGTCATTGTAAATCTGTCATACATAGGCGTCTCATCTCCTGTAGTCGGGATAAGTAATCTATGAGCAGCTTATCAATGTTTGGCTCTGTAAGGTCACTGCCAAGATGGACTCATCACTGATTCTAAGTCACTTCCACAATGAAGTCAGAACTGTCACACAGGAGAAGATATATATTTTTTTCAAAAAGATAGCTCATTTTGGCCTCGAACTGCTGCTTATGATTATTATTTACTCACAAGTCAAGCTCTCCAGTCACTCCGCTTTTCCTTCTTAATATAATAATTTCATCAATATCCTCCCACACTTCCCTATATGTGACACAATACCACTACTGATTCTATGTTTCTATATCTAACACTCTCTGGATCAGGCTGTGGTGTGTATTCCCTGTGTGTTGGTACCAACAGTTGCGGCATTTTCCCAGACTGAAGTGTCCTCTGGTGACTGGCAGGGCTGTGTTCACGCTCCGTTCCCCGCTTCTCTGCCGCTGCTGAAGTGTCAGAGGACAGCGCTGGTTTCAGCTCTGCGGTCCAGGTCTACGTGACAAAACCGTCGTGCGCATGGACTCTGTGTAGAGGGGGGGGGGGGGGGGGGGGGGGGGGGTGGTGGTGTGTGTGGTGTGTGTGTGTGTGTGTGTGTGTGTGTGTGTGGTGTGTGTGTGTGTGTGTGTGTGTGTGCGTGTGTGTTGTGTGTGTCTGTGTGTGTGTGTTGTGTGTGTGTCAAAGTCAAAGTCAAAGTCAAAGTCAAACTTTTATTTCCAGATGGTACATTGAGTAAGCAGTACAATTGCTTTTTTTCATCAAGCCATCCATCTAAAAAATAAAATAAAATAAAAATTTTTTAAAAATTTTAAAAAGGAGAAAAAAAATAGAGAAAGTCATATTTGAACAAGGAAAAACTTAAAGAAGATATGTGGTACAAATGAAAAGATTAAAAATGAACTTGAAAAATATTCACACCAAAAGAAGAAACTACATACACACACACACACACACACACACACACACACACACACACACACACACACACACATATATATATATATATATATATATATATATATATATATATATATATATATATATATATATATATATATATATATATATATATATATATATATATATATATATATATATACCACACGCACACAAGGAAAATAATGCATGATTCCTTAAAAATCGTTTTACACACACACATACAAACCTATATCAATTCCCTCCTCCAAAACAAGTACGGTGCATACAAAGAAAAAACAATACATTACAAAGCAATGGATTCGAAGCAGAAAGGAAAAACAATCACATTAATTTCCTTCCTTTTTCTCAGTCCTTCACTCCCAAGCACTTGTGTTTATAGATTTACACTAAAACATGTCAGCGGTCTATCAAATAAGTGCATTCAGGTACATAAAAAAAAAAAATATATATATATATATATATATATATACATATATATATATATATATATATATATATATATATATATATATATATATATATATATATATATATAAATATTTAAAAAAATCGCAGCTAACTTGAGCACCAGCTTATCAATTGTATAATTAAAAAAAAAATCAATCAATAATTAAAAAAATAATAATAAATAAATAAAATAAAAATAATAATAAAAAAATATATATATATAACACAAACAAACAAACAAACAAACAAAAAAAACAAGAAATAATCCCACAAAAAGCACATGTATACAAAAAAAAAAAAAAAAAAAAATCAACATTTCCTATAACTAAATATCTCATGTACTGTATCAACACACACACACACACACACACACACACACACACACACACACACAACACACACACACACACACACACACACACACACACACACCACACCACCCACACCACAACACACACACACACCAGAACAAACATCCAAACCAAAGAGAAATGAAACAGATAAAATCAGGCAACCCCCCCCCCCCCCCCCCTATAAAATGTTAAAGCCCAACCAAACACCATCAGTATCAACAACAACAATAACCACACGCCAACTCACTCACTCACACACACACACACACACACACACACACACACACACACACACACACACACACACACACACACACACACACACACACACACACACACACACAACACACACACAACACTAGCAAAATCAACCATCAAGGTCTAATATCTTATCAAGTCATCAGCAAATTGTTATCCCTTAAAAGTAACATCAAGAGATGAATATAAATGACCATATAAACTGTGGTCATACCATATTTATAATGATAAAAATGACTATCAGTGATACATTCATCTATCTGTCCCTCGCACACATGCTACATGTAACATTTTTAATTCAGTTGTAACACAAGCCACAATACAAGTACGTTGGAATGAAACTGTAAAGAGTGATGTTATATCACAAGCAAATGTACACGTTTACAAGTCTTGTTCTATACACTTATCTATGAAATATTTTTTTAGATGTGCTTTAAAATTATCTTTGTTTTTGATACATTTCAAATTTTTTGGTAGCTTATTCCATAGGTCGCTACCTGAATATAGTAGGCTTGATTTATAATAGATTATTTCTGGGTCTTGGAAATGTCAGCAAATGGTTGTGTCTGTGTTGATTGATTTTGAAAGTATTGGTAATCTTGGGAGGTGCAGTTTGGTTAACAACTTTTTGCATAAACATGGCTTTATTGAAGGAAAGTCTGTTTCGAAAAGTCAGGACGTTTATTTTCTTATAATCCTCAACTGTCAGGGTACTTGATTTTAACAGGACAAGTTTTACTGCTCTTTTATATAAACGATGAATGAATTTCAAGTTCGTTTCACTACAGGTATCCCATATAGTTGATGCATAGTCAATAATAGGTAGAATATGACAACAAAAAACAGTTTTCGAGAGTGATGATTCAAAAAGTGTTTGATTTTCGATAATTGACGTAACCTGTGAGCAGTGCGCTTTCCTAGTGACATAATGTGATCAGTCCAAGTCATATTTTTGTCAATGGTGACACCTAAAAGTTTATGAGAGTCAACTTCTTCAATTATTCTGCTATCAAGTAACAGAGGTGGGAACTTATCTCTCATTTTTTTGTCTTTTCTGTCTTGCTGATACATACATGCACTTTGTTTTTTGTGCATTTAAGGACATATGGTTTAACTGAGTCCAAGTAATCAATTTGTCAATGCTTAATTGAAGTTTGCGAGATAAGCTACAAGGGTCTGAATCACTACAAAGTAGAGTGGTATCATCAGCAAACATTTCACAGCTACATTGAATAAAACAGGGTAAGTCATTTACAAAGATTGAAAACAAGAGAGGGTCCCAATACTGAGCCTTGTGGTACCCCATAGCTACTAGGTAGTAGTGCTGATGTTTGATTATCAACAGTTACAAGCTGTTGCCTATTTGACAGAAAACTTTTTAGAAGCTGAATAATATCAGGTGTCAGTTTGTACATTTCTAATTTGCGTAATAACAGAGAATGATCAATCACATCAAATGCTTTTTCAAAGTCAACAAAAAGGAGTCCTATAAATTTATTGTTATTTATGTTGTGTAAGAGACTTTCAGTAAGCTGAGTTAGAGCAGTGTGGCAGGAATAGTTTTTACGAAACCCCGATTGATCTTCATTTATTAGACTGTTGTTAATAAAGTAAGAACTTAGTGATGTTTGTATGTGTTTTTCTATGGGTTTAGATATTATTGAGAGAATTGAAATTGGCCTATAATTCGAAGGAGAAGAGTATTCCCCTGATTTATGTACTGGAATGATTTTTGCTTGTTTAAACTTGAGAGGAAAACACCTTTTTTCAATACACAAGTTGTATAGATATGTTAGTGTTTCAGCAATGACTGGACTAGATAGTTTTATTATCCGTCCATCCAAATTGTCTAAATCACGTGTCCTTGAATTTGTTTGTAATTTTAGACTATTTAATACATCAAAGATTGTCATTGGCTGGAGATTGAATGGAATTTTAATGTGTTTAGAATTAACATGTTGTTCTAAGTAAACAAGATCATTTTCGCTTGACTTGTCGCATGTTATAACTTTATCAGCTACATTTGAAAAATGGTTGTTTAATTCATCAGCTGATATTTCTTTAATGGATTGTTGGCTCTTTGAAATATGTTTATTACATAATGTATTCATGGCTTTCCAAATTTGGCGAGAGTCAGTTGTGGTAGTTAACAACTGTTGGAAGTAGTTTCGCTTCGATCTGCGTTTTAGAGAATTCACTTTATTTCTTTGTTCTCTAAATTGGTCATTTGTACCATGGGTTTTCAGATAGTTTCGTAGGTTTATCTCGGAATCTATGTCCTTTGTTATCCAAGGAGGTTTCGTTTTTTCTTTAACTCTTTTTCTTATGAAGGGAGCATGTTTGTCATACACTGAGATAAATGTATTTACCCAAAAATCAGCAGCTTCATTGGGATCTCTTATTTGATAAATATTATGTAAAGGTGAATTCATCAAGTCTGAAAGAAAATGTTTCTCACTAAAGTTTTTGAATCTTCTGTAATATATGGTTTTATGCCCAACTTTAGGAATTTTTATATACGGTGTTTAAAACCAAGTAAAGCAGACAGGATTATGATCACTGCATCCACACGATGGAGTACATACTTCAGTTATGTGTTGTTTTGCATTAGTATATATATGATCAATTAATGTCTCTGAGTTTTCTGTTATACGTGTGGGTTTATCTACTAGTTGGTCTAGGCCAAACATAGTATAGTTGTGATTCCATTTAGGCTTAGGTTTGAGTAAATCTATGTTAAAATCACCAAGGATAACTGTTTCATAGTTTAAAAGTGTAACTTCATCCATTAAAGAATTGAATCGATCAATCCAGTCAGTGGGTTCTGACGGATTTCTGTATATAAATCCTATCAATAGCGGACTACTGTGTTTTAGTTTGATTTCTACCCATATTGATTCAATATCATAGACATCAAAGTTATGTAGCCTTTTACAGCATAATGAAGATGCGAAATATGTTAACAAGCCTGTAGTTTTTGGTTTGTAGGGATCTTGACGAAATATTTGGTATCCTGGAATGTGCATATCTGCATCAGTTATATTTGAGGAAAGACGAGATTCAGCATGTGTGTGTGTGTGTGTGTGTGTGTGTGTGTGTGTGTGTGTGTGTGTGTGTGTGTGTGTGTGTGTGTGTGTGTGTGTGTGTGTGTGTGTGTGTGTGTGTGTCTGTGTGTGTCTGTGTGTGTGAGTGTGTGTGTGTATGGGTAAGTTTTGGATGGTTATAGTACATACGCTCTTTTGTGAAAAGTAGATCGACCATCTTAGGCCTGTGGTTACGGATGACAAGACTTAAAAACTATATACACACGGGGAATGGATGCAGAAACGCACATGGATGGTTATAGAATTGTTATCGAAGTAAGGAAATGAATACATATAAAAAGAATGTACAAGCATACAAGTGAACACACATGCACACACATATGCCTGCTTATACACACGTGCATGCACACACATACACACACACACGCACACACACACACAAACACACACACACACTCATCTCTCTCTCTCACACACACACACACACACACACACACACACACACACCACACACCACACCACACACACACACACACACACACACACACACACACACCACACACACACACACACCACACACACACACACACACACACACACACACACACACACACACACACCCACACACACACACACACACACACACACACACACACAAGTTGTGATTATTGAGGACACTGCTTGTAATTCGGTAACCTCCTTTGTTCTCATTTGTTTTACTTCACATTTTTTTTCTCGTCTGTGCTGCAATTTTCCCCTGTCCTGTCCACCTATTTTGTCATTAATTTTATCCCGTTATACTGCTCTTCCTCTTATCATGGGCTTGAAACGTTCAGAGAAGACGTTTATGCTGCACCAAGAACACTGCTTCCTGTAGTAAACTAAATGTGGGGGGTGGGGTAGCCCAGTGGTTAGAGCCTTCAGCTCCTGATCTGAAGGCCCGCGTTTCAGTCTCCAGTGATCAGTGCCAACTCTACTCCTAGGACAGCTCTCTGGATAAAACTATGGATCAAGCTAACACACTTACAGCATATTGCTAACACAACAAAACATGTTCTTTCGTTCGGAAGAGTAGCCAATTTCGAGCTGGTAAATTTGATGACAACTTTTTTAAAGGTGCATGACACTGGGGTAGTGTTTAGATACGTTTGGTTTCAGAGTGCTGCTTTTCTGATAATGGGTAAATGGTTACATTTACTACAACTCCAGCATGGGTAAAACTCAGAACACTTGGCCAGAAATGGAAGAAAGTCTGATGGAAGCATTTCAAGAGAAATAGGAAGTAATATACTACATAGCTTGTTGGAAAATATTCTAACAGTTATAGCATCAAATGCTTTATAAGAGGAATGTTTTATCACCTCAGACATATTTAGGATACCCTAAATGGTGCTGAAGATGTTACCTACCTACTTGCCTATCTACCATAGAAAGAGAGCTGCCAATCACAGAGGATGACAGGTCCTCTTTCAACAAGCTAAGAGGAAAATTGAGCAATCAGTAGACTGTCCCACTAACCTTTGGCACTGGTATACATCTACTTTGGTAAGAGTATGAACAATTTTCGTGCCGCGCAAACTGTGAGTAGTGCCCTTTGTGATTTCTCTGGAAATTTGAAAAGAAGCTTGCGTGCTTCAGCTAATACAAAAGCAAATAAGTCACTTTTATGGTGGTGTCGTTTCTATGTCACTACAGCATTACTCATCCAGATCCAAAACTGTTTCCATTACTGATATAAACAAAATGCCAAACCTACACAAAAATATTCAATGTTATTATGCTTCACAGGGTTGAAATTGTCTAAATCCATGATAAGCATAAAAACATGTGTTGTCTCTTATAGGAAAATGTGATACTCTCAAAGCAGCAAGGTATTTGAAAGAAGTATGTAGCAGAGCTAAGGTGGTTTTGTTTTCTTCTAGGAGC
>JASPKP010001965.1:0-2500 GCA_030674155.1 Stramonita haemastoma | reverse complement strand
CATAAAACAAAGGCATCAACATACCACACAACAAAGATTTATCATAGAATAAAAGACGAAATCTATCACATCCATCATCAAAGCGAAAGAAACATTTCCTACGCATATTTCTGTATCTTTTACAGAACAAGAGCATAAAATCACAAAATTGTGTGTGTGTGTGTGTGTGTGTGTGTGTGTGTGTGTGTGTGTGTGTGTGTGTGTGTGTGTTTGCGTGTGTGTGTGTGTGTGTGTGTGTGTGTGTGTGTGTGTGTGTGTGTGTGTGTGTGTGTGTGTGTGTGTGTGTGTGTGAATCAATCAATCAAATTTTTATTTCCAGATGGTACATTGAATAAGCATAGATTTGCTTTTTTCCATCAAGCCATCTATCTAATGAAAAGAAAAAAAAACAAAACAACAACAACAATCAAAACAACAACAAAACAATGTGTATGTGTATGTGTATGTATGTGTGTGTGTGTGTGTGTGTGTGTGTGTGTGTGTGTGTGTGTGTGTGTGTGTGTGTGTGTGTGTGTGTGTTAGAGACAGAGAGGCAGAGACAGACAGACAGATAGACTTAGTGGAAGAGAACTGTAGAGGACAAGCATAGAAACAGACAAGAAAGACAGACAGAAGAAAAGATCGGTGATAAGGGTAACAGAGACAGACAGGGACAGAAAAACAAAGGAGCAGAGACATAGACAGACAGACTGACCGAGAGACAGGGAGAGACAAACACAAAGAAGTAGAAAAAGGCAGGTAAATAGCAGTCTTTGCTGAAAAGAACCCCACTAGCATTATCGCAAAATGCCAGTCTTTTTTTTCTTACTTTCCTTTTCTTTCTGTTTTCTTTATTTGTTCATTTCTTCATTTTGCTCTTTTTCGTTTTTATTTTGTCGTTGGTGTTTTTTCCCTTTCCTTCATTTTTTGCTGATTGCTTTTCGGGATTTTCTATTGTGTATGTCGATAGACTGGGATCGTTGATGGTTTTTTTGTTTGTTTGGGCTTTTTTTTATAGCTTTCTCTTGGAATCATTTCGTTTTTTACTTTTTTGTTTTTTCCCCCCATTTTTGTTCATGTAGTACAGTGGTTATATCCATTTCAATCACACCTTTGAATAAACACATAATGCAGATTAGAAATATTGCAAGTTTTTTTTATGCATAGACAATGTATGTATCCTTCGTGCATACAACTTTGTTATTGTTAAACTTTCTGTTATGGCTTTCCTCTTCGTCAATACCAATCCAATCATCAATCCATCCATCCAGTTCTTCATCCATCAATCTATCAATCCATCTGAACTTACTTCCTTACAAAGAAATTAAGAGAGAGAGAGAGAGAGAGAGAGAGAGAGAGGAGAGAGAGAGAGAGAGAGAGAGAGAGAGAGAGAGAGAGAGAGAGAGAGAGAGAGAAGAGAGAGAGAGAGAGAGACAGACAGACAGACAGACAGACAGACAGACAGACAGACAGACAGAGACAGACAGAGACAGACAGAGACAGACAGATTCAGAGACAGAGACAGGCAGACAGAGACAGACAGACAGACAGAGAGTCAGAGACACAGAGACAGACAGACAGAGACAGACAGACAAAGACAGACAGACACATGTCTATAAAGAAAGAGAGGAAGAGAAAAAAGAGAAAGGTAACAAACACAGAGACAGACAAGACAGACAGACAGACACAGAGATCGGAGACAAGTTAACAGAGGCACGCAGGGACAGAAAAACACAGGAACAGAGACTTGGACAGACAGAGTAACCGAGAGACAGACACAGAGAAATAGAAAGATGCAGGTGAGCAGTCTTTGCTGAAAAGAACTCCACCAGCATCATCGCAAAATGCCGATGTTTTTTTTTTTCCGGACTTTCATTTTCTTTCTGTTTTCTTTTTTCGATCATTTCTTCATGTTGCTATTTTTCGTTCCTTTTTTGCAGTTGGATTTTTTCTCTTTCCATTATTTTTTGTCGATTGCTTTTCGGGGATTTTCTATTGTGTTTGTTTATCTTGTGTTTGTCGATAGAACAGTGATATTTGATGACGTTTTTTGTGTTTGTTTTTTCTTAAATACTCTCTTAGAATCATTTTCGTTTTTTTACTTTTTTCTTTTTTTCACCCTTTTTTGGTTCATGTATTAAAAGTGATTATATCTTTATCAATAAAACTTTTGGATGAACAAATATGCATATTAGAAATATTTGCAATTTTATTGTACATAGACAATACATATATCCTTCATGCATACAACTTTGTCATTGTTACTCTTTCTGTTGTGGCTTTCTCTTTGTCAATACCTATCCAGTCATCAATCCATCAATCTATCCATCCATCTGAACCTACTTCTTTACAAAGAAATTAAAGAGAGAGAGAGAGAGAGAGAGAGAGAGAGAGAGAGAGAGAGAGAGAGAGAGAGAGAGAGAGAGAGAGAGAGAGAGAGAGAGAGAGAGAGAGAGACAGACAGACAGACAGACAGACAGACAGACAGACAGACAGACAGACAGACAGATAGACAGACAGA
>JASPKP010001964.1:0-25355 GCA_030674155.1 Stramonita haemastoma | reverse complement strand
ACATTAAGAATGTGATACAAAAGAGGTAGTTTAGGCAGGAATATTATTGATACCAAAAGAGTTCCACACAAAGAAAGTGACAGAAAAGAGGTCTTTTAGGTAGAAATGCTATGGATACCAAAAAAGCTCCACTTCAGACCTTCTATGTCTACATGAATTGTGAAACTAATGACGTCAAACGCTTTCACACACGTGGTCTATGCTAACTTGTTTTCATTAATGGGTCCAAAAAAAAAAGGGGGAGGAAAGAAAGAAACATTCACATAGAACCACACAGATTGCTACATAACACTTACAATATGCCAACAGAGTTAGATGCCACAGGTAAAATCAGCTGGATTTCTCGTGTACGAATGATATTGCAGGAATATGCTTTTGGCCTGGCATGGGTGTAAGTGATTTAAAGAATTTTGTTTGTGCGTTTCAACGACTTTTTGATTGTGACATGGAGTGCTCACATGGAAGACAGCAGTAGATTTTATATGTATCAAATGCTCAATTCCTCGCTCATTTTCGTTACAGAAAAAAATAGCTGACTGTCATTTCACTTGTCCATTATGCTTTGAGTCACAAGTGAATGAAGTGCATTTTGTTCTTTTATGTCCTGGGTTAAGTTGTTTTTTTAAGTTCATTTCATACATGTAATACTTCCCTTGTTTAAACTGATATTCCTCTGACAGCAACAAACAAAACTACTAGAAGGCATTAAGCGTTGAATCTAAAGAAAGCATTTGTGTTAAGAAGTACAGTATTAACCCCAGAAGCATTTATTGTACTGATGCATTCTGTTATGATATTACTGTTTATCCCCCTACTAAAGGGCTGTGGCCTTTATGAATAAATGTCTGCCTCTGCTATCGGACACACACACACACACACACACACACACACACACACACACACACACACACACACACACACACACACACACACACACACGACGGGATAGCCTAATGGTTACAACATTGCGCTCGCAATCTGCTGACCCGGGTTTGATTCTCATTCAAGAGGATTTTTCCTCTGGAGTTAACACCAGTGCCGACTCAACTCCCCCCCCCCCCCCCCCCCCCCCCCCCCCACACACACGTCATTCGGATAAGACTATAAACCCACCTCCCGTGTGCGAACGCACGCAGAACATCTTACGCACATGTTAAAACCTATTCAGCTTTTCGGATGAGTAGGGCATTGTGTGCCGGTGGGAACGGATGACAAAATTGACAAAACTGCATACACACGGGGACTGGGGGATAAAAAAAGCACACGACTACTTATTCCACTATCCTAGAAATAAAAGAATGCCAATTAAAAAAAACAACAGGACAACCATCTGTGTGTGCATGTATTGTGCGGTCGAGTGTGCGTGCGGGCATGGATGTAGGAATGTGTGTGTGTGTGTGTGTGTGTGTGTGTGTGTGTGTGTGTGTGTGTGTGTGTGAGTGTGTATGTGTGAGTGTGAGTGTGTGTGTGTGTGTGTGTGTGAGTATGTGTGCGCGTGCGCGCACGCGTGCGTGCGTGCATGTGTGCGTGTGTGTGTGCGTGCGTGCGTGCGTGTGTGTGCGCGCGCGCGCGTGTGTGTGTGTGCGCGCGCGCGCGTGCGTGCGTGTGTGTGTGCGTGCGTGTGTGCGTGTGTGCGTGTGTGTGTGTGTGTGTGTGTGTGTGTGTGTGTGTTCGTTCTTTAGACTTTACGTCTTTTCACTGTTAGTGATATTAGACGAAGGGAGACAAGGAGAAAAGAAGAAAAGCAGATGCTTGTGTGAGACTAAAAGTTTGTGTTTTGTCACTTTTAGTGCGTGTGAATATGCGTGTGGTGTGTGTGTGTGTGTGTGTGTGTGGTGTGTGTGTGTGTGTGTGTGTGTGTGTGCGCGCGCGCGCGCGCGAGCGAGCGCGTGTATGTGCGTACGTGGGTGTGTACATGCATGCGTACGTGGTGTGTGTGAGTGAGTGAGTGAGTGAGTGAGTGAGTGAGTGAGTGAGTGAGTGTGTATGTGTGAGTGTGAGTGTGAGTGTGTGTGTGTGAGTATGTGTGCGTGCGTGCGTGCATGCGTGCGTGCGTGCGTGCGTGCGTGCGTGCGTGCGTGCGTGCGTGCGTGCGTGTGTGTGTGCGCGCGCGCGCGCGTGCATGTATGCGAGAGAGAGAGTGTGTGTGAGTGTGTGTGAGTGTGTGTGTGTGTGTGTGTGTGTGTGTGTGTGTGTGTGTGTGTGTGTGTGTGTGGTGTGTGTGCATAAAAATATCAATTTAGGTAATCAAATGGCCAAGTTAATTAGCAAAAACAAGTAGAAAGAGAAAGAAAAGTATGTAAACAGTTAAACTCAATAAACAAATACCCCCCCCCTGAAAAAACAACAACAAACAAATAAACAAGAAACAACAAAAACATCCCCCCCAAAAAAAACAACAACAACAACCCAACCAACAAACAAAAACCAACTTCTAAGTGGACATTATATAAATCTACAGACGGGACTATTTACACGGGATTGAACAATTTCAATCAAAAGAATGTGATCCACATTAGATTCTGACAAGTTTCTTCAGAAAAATTCTGGTCGTTATAACTTTTCGGAATAAACTGGAGTACTTTGCTACATCTGTAAAATATATGACCCAGGCTAAACTTCTGTCCACAAATGTAATTTACGTTTTTACAATATTTCGTTTTGATAGCATCAAGTCGAGTTCGGCAGATCATACTAGAGGCTACCCTCAAACAGAAGCTAGAATGATTTGACATCAGCTGCCTTGTAAGTCCACAACAGATCCTTTTTTTTTCCCAGATACTAAATGGATATTATCATATCTAAGGAGTTGTGCCCATGATGTTGACTCTAACAAATGACAAACCTCTTTTACTGAAGGACGAATGTTTACTGTTTGGGAGTTATTTATATTCTGAGCTCCATGCTTGGCCGATTTGTCAGCTAACTCATTACCCCATAGACCACAATGGGAAGGTACCCAACAAAAAGTTATATCTGTGCCTTTGATTCTCAAATAATGAATTAAATAGCTGACTTCAATGATCAAGTCGAGACGCGTATCCAAATCAAAATACTCAAGGACATTTAAAACTGACGGAGTCAACGAAAAGTACAATTTTGAAAAGGATTCTCGGAAGGTTTAACAAATAGTCTAAAGCTTTTAAAATAGCAAGAAGTTCAGCAGTGAATACTGATAAATGTTTACCCAGAAAATACGATTTTCTAACTTTAAGAGCTGGGATTACGAAGGCAGCACCTACAGATTTATTTTCTATCACTGATCCGTCTGTATATATTTGAAGGCAGTCTTTGTATTATTCCTAAATGTGTGCTGTAACGGAAGTTGTTAAAATATTGTCATTTTCACCTTTTTTCAAATTATTGTAGTTGATGTCACACGTTGCTCTAAGTAACTCCCAACGTGGGATGGGTGAATATGGTGGTTGAACAGCTATATCTGCTGGGATGATATTGGGCTTTTTAAAAAGCTCTGAAGCGTAAGTAGCAATCGTTTTTTGTGACGATATACAGTTTGCTCTTCTAGGGAAATCAAGATCAGACCGCTCTGCTATTTCGTTGTGTACAAAATTTTCTTTTCAGCTACTTCTGATGATAAATTTTGCAGCTGATAACTCTCTAAAAGCATCTATTGGTAAGATACCGGCTTCTTTGTACGTTTCTTGGCTAGAAGCATAAACTGGCACACCAAGAGAAAGTTTGATAGCTTTACTGTCTATGCTCTGAATCTTTTTTAACAGGTACTTTGGAGTACTAAAGAACACCTCTTGTGCATAAGAGGGGCGGCTAGTGGTCAGAACATTGCGCTGGCAATTTGAAGACCCGGGTTCGAGTCCGGTCGAGCAAGTTTTCTTCCTGGAGTTAACATCAGTGCTGACTCCACTCTCCCCAAAAGTCTTTCGGATGAGACTTTAAACCGAGGCCCCGTGTGCGAACGCACGCAGAACATCTTGCGCACACGTTAAATCCTGTTCCGCTTTTCGTAAGAGTAGGCAATCGTGTGCCGGTGGGAACAGATGACAATATTTACAAAACTGCATGCACACGGGGACCGGATGAAAAAAAAGCACATGATTGCTTATTCTGTTATCCTCGATATAAAAGAATAAATAAATAAAATAAATAAATAAATAAATAAAGACAGTTTAGACCTAACAAGGGCAATGGAAAGATGAATTAAGCTCTGAGAGTCCATTCCCCATGGTAGTCTGCTTATGACCTTTAAAAGATTTAAACTCTTCTTGGCCTTGGTAAGGATATGATCAATATGATTATTCCATGTTAATTTTGGTGTAATATAAAAGCCTAGAAATTTGATCATTTGTGTATACTCATTTAGTTTTCCTTGTAATTTAAATATTGGAGGACTGTTTGGAACACTTCCAGAATCAAATAGCATCATCTTTGTTTTTTCTGACGAAAGAGACAGCCCATTTCTCATCATGAAGTTTCCAAGTCTGTCCAACTCAGTTTGATATAATCTTCTGAGATAGTTTTGAGCTCTTTGTGGAGTTGATTTTTTCAATGTGTTGTTTTAACCACATGCAGATGTCATCGGCATATTGAACAAAAAACACATTACTTGACAGAGCTTTAGGAAGGTCATATATAAGTATATTGAATAATATTGGAGCTATTATTGATCCCTGAGGTATACCCATTTCAGTATTGTGGGAAGAATAACTTGAACCTATTCTCGTTTGAATGGTTCTCTCTGCTAAAACAGATTTTACATAATTGTACATATTACCAGACAAAACAATTGATTTTAATTTAAATAACAGACACTTGTGCCAGACTTGATGATATATATGTGTGTGTGTGTGTATTTTATTTTATTTATTTTATTTTATTTATTCTTTTATATCGAGGATAACAGAATAAGCAATCATGTGCTTTTTTTCATCCGGTCCCCGTGTGCATGCATTTTTGTAAATATTGTCATCTGTGTGTGTGTGTGTGTGTGTGTGTGTGTGTGTGTGTGTGTGTGTGTGTGTGTGTGTGTGTGTGTGTGTGTCTATCAGTGGTTGTGTGTGCGTGCGTGCGTGCGTGTGCATGTGCGTGCTTGTGTGTATGCGCGTGCGTGCACGCGTTTTTATGCAATTTGCTTACGTTTTTTTTTCTAAATGAAAGATTGCATGGCGTGTGACCATAGGCGTGAAGATCTAATAAAGGGAAATAAATACCTCCTTGCTAACCACCTGACCATTAACACAGTTCTTTCCCTTACACCATTACTGCACTCTTTCGCACTCGACCGACTTTTCTCGAGGACAGTGATCAATGCTAGGTTACACTGTGACAAAATCTGTCAACATAAAACAAAGGAAAGAAAAAAGGGTTCCGATAAAAAAGAATATATACACGTGCATTTTAACAATGACATATTTACACTTACAGTGCCAGTGCTATGCAGTTAAGTTCTGTATACATAATGTGTGTGTACATGTTTTGATATGTATACATGTTTGTGTACAAGTTTAGACCGGTATATATGTTTGTATACAAGCTTAGATCGGTATACATGTTTGTGTACAAGTTTAGATCGGTATACATGTTTGTGTACACATTCACATCGGTATACATAATGTTTGTATACAAGCTTAGATCGGTTTACATGTTTGTGTACAAGTTTAGATCGGTATAAATGTTTGTGTACATGTTTACATCTGTATACATAATGTTTGTGTACATGTTCATATCTGTATACATAATGTTTGTGTACATGTTCATATCTGTATACATGTTTGTGTACATGTTAACATCTGTATACATAATGTTTGTGTACATGTTTACATCTGTATACATAATGTTTGTGTACATGTTTACATCTATATACATGTTTGCTTACATGTTTACATCTGTATACATAATGTTTGTGTACATGTTTACATCTGTATACATAATGTTAGTGTACATGTTGACATCTGTATACATAATGTTAGTGTACATGTTTACATCTGTATGCATGTTTGTGTACATGTTTACATCTGTATACATAATGTTTGTGTACATGTTTACATCTGTATACATAATGTTTGTGTACATGTTTACATCTGTATACATAATGTTTGTGTACATGTTTACATATGTATACATAATGTTTGTGTACATGTTTACATCTGTATACATAATGTTTGTGTACATGTTTACATCTGTATACATAATGTTTGTGCACATGTTTACATCTGTATACATAATGTTTGTGTACATGTTAAGATCTGTATACATAATGTTTGTGTACATGTTTACATCTGTATACATGTTTATGCACACGTTTGGATGGTATATATGTGTGTACACGTTTAGATATGCATACATACTATTTGTGTACAGGTTGATCTCTGTATGTATAATGTTTGGATACACGTTTACATCTGTATACATAATGTATATGCACACGTTTGGATGACATTTGTAACTTTGTGTACAACTACAAGCTGAGATATGCATATGCTCCATGGCTGTACTACAGAGATAGTTCCTTTATATGTGTCTCTATGACTGAAAACTGTGTATTCCTTCCCTTCTTTTTTTTTTTTTTTACCTGTTCTCTTTGACAATATGCACGTTAAAGAACGCACGGCTGTCATCTGTAGTCACGGACCTGTACTTTACCTCGGCATCCGACAAGCCAACTGACCTGTGACATAGTCTACAGATATCACTACCACAGATTCACAGAACAAGCTGCGTCCTCGTTTCTGAACAAGATATATCTGAAAATAGTTGCACAGTTATTTTCCGTCAGTCAAAATTTTACAAAATGACAGCCCCAATATGGCTTGTGTGGTTAGCAAGGCTATACACAACGTCATTGGACTGGACTGGATTGGATTGGATCAAGATCTGCACTTAGATTTGCCACAAGGCTGTAGGAAGGGATCGGCATTTTCTCTGCTGGTATTGTAACGCTTTCAGTTATTTATGACTGAAAATGACCCCCCCCCAATCTACAGCACTTTTTCGTCACTAACTTCGTTTAAAACATTAATGCAAGATGGGACGTCTGCCAGTGCTACTTTCTTTTTATATCTTTTTCTTTATTCTTTTACATCGAGGGTAATGGAATAAGCACTCATGTGCTTATCCAGTCCTCGTGTGTATGCAGTTCTGTAAATCTTATCTGATCCCAACGGCACACAATGGCCTGCTCTTGCGAAAGGCGGAACAGGCTGTAACGTGTGGACAAGATGTTCTGCGTGCGTTCGCACATGGGGCCTCGGTTTACAGTCTCATCCGAAGAACTTTTGGGGAGAGTGGAGTCAGCACTGATGTTAACTCCAGGGGGAAAAATCCCCTCGATTGGGAATCGAAACCGGGTGCTAATGTTGTCACACCCACTGTTACACATGTCTGCGAGTATGCACGTCTGTCTGTCTGTCTGTCTGTCTGTCTGTTGGTAAGTAGATGAATGTCTATACATAATGAATGTATGTAACTCTGATACAAATGTCTCCACATAACAGTACCCTCTGTGAATGTCTTCACTTGTATATCGTTCCCTCTGCTCAGCTGCAGATACCTTATCCTTATACAACGTTTTCATGGTTTAATTACTCCTTTATTTACACACAGAAAATCTTCATATTCGATGGAATTATGTACAGATATATGATAAAGTCATAAAAGTTGAGCTGGATAGAGTTAAAACTGACAGAGTTATGATAATTTAAATGAGAGTCTGGGTAATTTTTCACCCACAGGCTCTGGCGAAGGTTAACAATACTGACATTCAACCTATCTACCTTCAGACGCTCTTTCCATATATCTGGACTGTCGATCTGGAATGATCTCCTTCTCTCCTTTCGGCAAAAGCCTACTTATGACACTTTAAATTCCAACCTCAAGACATACTTATCTCAAACTGTAGAGTTTGGCCTATTGTTGCAATCACCTCTCTCTCCCTGCCTTCAACATCTGAAACTACCTTCACAATGCGAAAGCGTATATAACCTTTAAAGTGTGTGGGCGCGCGCGCGCGCGCGTGCGTGTGATTGTGTGTGTGTGTGTGTGTGTGTGTGTGTGTGTGTGTGTGTGTGTGTGTGTGTGTGTGTGTGTGTGTGTGTGTCTTCCTTTTAACGTCTATCCACTAAAAAGTGATTTTAGACAAATAATTTGGGGGGGGGGGGGGGGGGAATGGTGGTGTGTTTGTGTGGACAGGTGAATGGAGGATAAAAAAAAAATATATATATATATAATATATATATTTTTTTTAAAAAAAGAAAAAGAAAAAAAAAGAAGTCTAATTATCAGTAATGCTTGAACCATAAAAAAAGGACAATAGAAGCAAGTAATCTTGAGTAAAATAAATGCTACAATATGTTTTGTGTGTGTGTGTGCGTGCGAGCACGCTTGCGTGCATGCATGTGTGTGTGTGTGTGTGTGTGTGTGTGTGTGTGTGTGTGTGTGTGCGCTTGCGCGTGTGTGCATGCGTGTTGTGTGTGTGTGTGTGTGTGTGTGTGTGTGTGTGTGTGTGACTGTGTGTGTGAGTGTGACTGTGTGTGTGACTGTGTGTGTGACTGTGTGTGTGTGTGTGACTGTGTGTGTGTGTGTGTTTTATGTGTGTTTTAACAGGCAATAATAATCATTCGTAAAATTGAAATGTTATTAAAACAAGACAAAGCTAAAGTCCAAACTAAACTAAACGGGCAACTGGACTGTGAAGCAAACATTCACAAATTCTGAACATGAATGAAAAATCACTGAAAACATTTTCTAATGAACAATGGGAATATTGGGCAAAAAAGTTTTTAAAACTTTACATTAAAAAATCAAATGAAAAATTGAAATGTTTTCACCACAACAGCACGTAACGCCTGTCACAAATTTTGTTTTATATGCATTTAGCTTTAGTCTATAAAGTAGCGAGATTACTTGTCTGAGCTTCGCCATACTATAATGTGGAAAATTCGAAACTATATTTTTTAAGTTATAAGCCTTTACAATATGATGTTTAGAAATGCTACCAAAATCTTTAACTACTAATTTCATTTCATTCTTGGATTCTTTTTCCAATAGATTGTAAGTCTCAGAAACTGAGAGTGGATATATTAAAATTGTTGATCCTTTCTCTTGTTTTGCACCCCTTTTAGCAGCGCGATCTGCCCATTCATTGCAATAAAAGCCAAGATGAGACGGAACCCAACAGAAACTCACATCTGTTCCTCTTAAAATAAGACAATGTATTAAATGATGAATTTCTGTCACAATATTACAATGCGGTTTTACTGAAGCAGATCTAAGTGAATGTAGGGCTGATTTTGAATCGACACAAAATAAAATTTGGTTGACAAGAAAAGGTAGTTCATTGACATAGTTTAAAGCCATTAAAATTGCCATTAGTTCGGCTGTGTAAACAGATCGATTTTTTCCAAGGTAGTAAGATTTTTCAGTTTTAAATTCAGGGACGACAAAGGCTGCACCTGCTTGATGATTGCTAAGAAGTGATCCATCTGTATAGATTTTTAGATGATTTGGGTATGTGTTTTGAATGTGCGATCTGACGGAACTGATTACAACATGAGGATTATCGTCTTTCCTGTAAGGTGTATGCTCAATGTCAAAGTGTGCTCTGTTTTGCTCCCACTTTGGACAAGGTGTGGTTTTTTGCTCAACATCAACATTCTCTGGGATGATTCCTGCTTTGTCCAGTAATTCTTTCGAATATGACCTAATTGTAGATAAGGAAAATATGCCTCTTGCTCTTTTGGGAAAATCGACATCTGATTTCATTTTAAAATGTGTGTGTGTGTGTGTGTGTGTGTGTGTGTGTGTGTGTGTGTGTGTGTGTGTGTGTGTGTGTGTGTGTGTGTGTGTGTGTGTGTGTGTACGCGTGCGAGTGTGTGTACATTCAAATTTGCTAAAAATATTAATTGTTATTCATTGCTTGTGTGTTGTATAGGTCGAATGCAAGCAGTTTTCTTTGTTTTGGGCAAGATATAGCGCTAAATAAAATCCATTTATTATTATCATTATTATCATCATCATCATCATCATCACAATCATTAGTAGTATTTTTTCTTTATTATTATAATTATCATCATTATCATTATCATTATTACTATTATTATTATCATTATTACTATTATTATTAATTAATTTGTAGGAACAGTATAAGTCCCAAAGCAAAATGATTTATGTTAGGGTCGGGGTTTTATCTCACATTGTTGCTCATTTCATATCAAAGCGTGAATGTGACACCTGTACACAAAACCAAGTTTAAGTGTGTGTGTGTGTGTGTGTGTGTGTGTGTGTGTGTGTGTGTGTGTGTGTGTGTGTGTGTGTGTGTGTGTGTGTATGTGTGGTGTTGTTGTTGTCGTCGTCTTCAATTTAACGTCTGTTCACTCTAAGCGATATCAGACGAGAAAAGTGGAAAGTGTAATGGAAGTTATTTAAGTGAGTGGAAGGGGTGGAAAGAGAAAACGTCATAAGATAGCATTAATGGTGGTATTTTTGTAGGCTTAAAAAAAATGATAACAATAATAATCTTAAAAACAGGGGCAAAATTTAAACTCAACAAAGTAGGAAATTTAACAATGATAATTTAACTACACTAAAAATTCAAGTGGGCTGTACAATAAACATCCAACAATGGCAAAGGCTAACTTTGAATTATCAAAAACATTTTCTAGAGACTGCTCAGAAAATGCAGGCAAAAATGGTTTTACAACTGGGCACTCAAATATGATATGAGTGTTTGAAATATGATCTCCACATAGACATCTGACATTTTTGCAAAATTTAGTAAGGAATGCATTTAATTTCACTCTAAAATATAATGAACTTACCCTTCTTACAGTTAGAAAACTTAAATCTTTGTGAAAAGGAGCCATATAACAAGAAATATGGGCAGTAGTCAGACGACTCTTTAAAGACGGGTCCTTGAATTGACCAGATTCTTTTAACTTACCCCATGATGCTTGCTCTAATATACGGTATTTCTCTTTTATAGATAAGGGAACATGCAGTTCTATCAATCCCATTTCAGGTCTTGTCCCCTTTTTTGCAACTCTGTCAGCCCACTCGTTTGAAAAAATTCCAACGTGAGAAGGTATCCAACAAAATGAAACTGGGATACCTCTTACACTTAGGTGTATAACATGATTCATTTAAAAAATAATTGTGGAGACTTTCTTAAAATTTGGAAATTTCATAGCATACAATACCGACTTCGAGTCAACACAAAGTAAGATCTGGAAGAAAAAACATGGAACATCAAGAATATAGTTAAGAGCCATAAGAATCGCAATAAGTTCAGCTGTAAATATTGAACGATGTTTACCAAGCGAGTACGACTTTTCTATTTTAAGTGCTGGTATGACAAATGCAGAGCCTGTGTCATGATTTTCTAAAACTGATCCATCTGTGTAAACTTTTAAGTAGTCAGAGTACTTATTTTCAATATGGGACTGGGCATCTGCAGCCATGACGTTTTTATTTTCTTTCTTTTTTTTCATTAGTATATTCTATATCAAAACATGCTTTATTCATCTCCCATGATGGACATGGTAGCACTTCTTTTTGTGTTTCTAAGTCATATTGATTAAGTTCAGATTTTTAAAAAATGTCTGACACATAAGTGCCAATAGGCTTTAAACATGAAATATGTTTCGCCCTTTTTGGAAAATTCGTTTCTGCTTGAACCTTTAATTCACTTATGGATGCATGGAATGGTAACCCAAATGGAAGTTTGTATGCCTTACAATCTATACTTTGGGTTTTTTTAAGTAAGTAATTGGGAGCACTGAAAAAGACTTCTTGGCCATATGACAATTTGGAAAGTACAAGTGACATAGACAAGCATTTTAGAATGAAGATATCTTGTCCCCAGGATTGTATGCTAACCATTTAAGAAGATTAATGCATTTCCTTGCCTTTGTTATAATGTATTCAATATGAGCATTCCAAGTTAATTTTGATGTAAGCTGAATGCCTAAACATTTAACAGTATTTTTATACTGAATTGGCTCCCCTCTAATCCTAAACTGTGGCAATGTCTCTGGATTGTTGCCATTGTTAAAAAGTATAATGTGCGTTTTTTCTGGGACAATGTGAGACCATTTTCAAAAATATATTTATGGAAATTATCTAGCTCTTTTTTATATACTTTTTTGGTATAATTTATCATCCTCTTTGTTGTAGTGCGCTTCATAGTGACATTCATCCATATACATATATTGTCAGAATATTGCACTAGGACAACATCTTTTGACAGTTTTGTGGGTAAATCATATAACAGTATATTAAACAGAAAGGGGGCTATTACAGAACCCTGTGGTAAACCCACATGCAATGACCTAAAGTTGGAATATGCATTCCCTACTCTTACTTGCATATTTCTGTTGCATAAAATGTTTGTGATATTTTAGTAAAAATGCCCGGAAAAGCCAATAGTTTTCAGTTTATGCAGTAATTTAGCATGCCAAACTTGGTCAAAGGCATTTCTTACATCAAAAAATGTTGCAAGAAGATTTTTTCTTCTTGCAAATTGTAGCTTGACTTGAGTTGTTAGTTTAACTAAATTATCGATTGCAGATCTACCTTTTTGAAAGCCTGCTTGATTGACAGGAACAACCTCAGTTTTCTGACAATAATACACAAGCCTCCTAAGAATTATTTTCTCCATAAGCTTACCAATGTTAGAAGTTAGTGCTTTGGGCCTATAACTAGTTTTATCAGTTTTAGGCTTTCCTAGCTTGTGACTGGGAACAATAATAGACTGCTTCCAGTTCATTGGCATTACACCTTCAGTTCAACTTTTTATGAAAAGTTTATGCATAAGAAGAATGAAATTTTCTGGTAACTGTTTAAGCATATCATTAGATATGTCATCTAATCCAACAGACGTTTTCTTATTAGGAAGAGAAAACAATAGTCTTTTACTTTATTGATTGTTATTTGGGCATTGATGCACTCAGTATTATTAGAACTTGGGTCTTTATATTCTTCTTTGATCTCTTCAACTTTTCTATATTTAGCGCTTTTAGGTGAGAGACCTTCAATACGTATGGACTCTGGTGTCTTATCCTTAAAAATGTTTTGTACATTAAACGTTTCCTGGTCACTGCTTCCTCGCAGGCAGGAGTCCACCAAATATTTCCTGAACACTTTCTTGATTTTGATGATTTAATAGTTGGGATTGATAGGTAAGCAGCTTGAATGATGGCATTAGTAAAGACAGAATAAAATTGGTCTATGTTTTCAGAATCCAAGCTGTTTGTATTGTAGGCAGCAAGGATACTTTTAAACTTTTCCCGATTGGCTACTTTATAGTTAAATTTTGGGAGTTTATCTTTTTCAGAGTTACAGGGGACTGACATTTCATTAAAAGTAATGGTAATAGGTAGATGATCACTTCCCAATGTATCTTCATGTATTGCCCATGAACATTCAGGAGCAAGAGCAGAAGATATTAAAGATAGATCTAATGCTGATGCTTTGTGAGTAGAAATGTCGGGTATTCTAGTGACACTTTCATCATTTAGTAGGCACAGGCAAGAGTGTTATGTTTTCTAAAAAGGTCGCATGAGCATTGAAATCCCCTGCTACCAGCCACTTCTGATTGTCTTGTATTGAGTGCAGCCATTCTATATTAAAGTCATTAGCTCCCTGAAACAAATATACAGAAACAATGTTTATGACCAAATGGTCTGTAAACTTAACATGTGCAGCACACGAGTACATATTACTGGGCATATGTGAACAGCATGCACTATAATCTATTCCTTCTTGGATGTATATTGCTGTATTGATTTTACTAACAGCATCAACTGTTCATGAATAGGTGGGTAATAATAACCTTGAAGTTTGGGTAGTTTAAATTTCTTTACATGAGGGACTGTAGGATGAGAACTTGGTAACTGTTACTAGAAAGATGCTGAACTAAGTATGGCAGATTCGTGGAGATAGATCTAGCATTCCACTGCATAGCTTTAACCATTGGTGGGTTACTTGAAGACATGATACACAAAGCCCTTGTCAATAGATAAATCAAAACACAAATCAAAATAATTATATTGGAGATAACACTTATGAGTGTTATCTTGATTAAAGAGTCAAAGTACACAGATAAAAGTTCAGTCAAATCAATTAAAACTATTTTAAAACATACAAACAAAAACAAATAATTCTGGATCACGTAGAACAGCTGCTGTGGAGATCAGAAATCACAGTGTCCATTACTGTACTAGATCTACAGCTGGTGCAAAGCAAAGACATACAAAATGTCACCATTTAAATTTTTTCAACACAGGAAGTTATAGGGAGCATGTTGTCTCCACCCAGGGCAGTCCTGCTGGTAGGCATACTGATACTGTCCCTGGCTATACACTGGCTGATGGCAGTGGTCATCAAAGGCATAGTGTGGAACAGGATGAAGGTTCATGGGATGATAGCATCGTCTTGGTCTTCTTCTGGCTGTTTGCCAAAACAAAGCATGAACATGCCTGCCACTGTTTCTAGCCAGTATACTGGAGCCTTTTGCATTGGGATGAATCGTAACTTTGAAGTGATGATGAGTGTACATGTTTTCATGGGATACAAATGACAGTTGTTAAGATGATATAATTCAGAACAAGACATAGCATTGAAAAGTTCTTTTTTCATTTGAAGACTAGGGTTTTTCAAGGGGACAACCTTGCTAATTACAACTTTTGTCTCAGGAAAAGAGGTCAAAAAGTGCTTCACATTTTTATCAAAGTGTTTACTGGCTTCCTTGTGATCCGACTTTTTCAGGTCATATGTCCTGCAATGAATAAATACATCGTCTGTTTGTTTTCTTTTATATTGGAGGATTTGCTTATGATCTGAGGAATGTCACTGATTTCATGTGACTTCCTTTGTCCACTCTTAATCCCTAAGACTGTCCAAGACGTTTGGTGTTAACGCCATTAAGAAGAGTCCTGGAGGAGGATGACAGTAATTTCTTTCTTTCTTTCAGTAGGATTATAGTCCTTTCCAGCAGAAGCTGATATCAGGACTTGCAGCCTGAGCCAGAAAGTCCAAGGTCCCATGCTCGGCAAGTTCTCCCACCTCACCAAAAATGTTACAATTTGTTGAAATTGAAAATGTTACAATTTGTTGAAATTGATGAAGCAACAAGTTGATGACACTGAGCAGATAAGAGTTGTCTTTTGTAGTACATGCTGTGACGTCAGATGGTTTTTGCGTCAAAGTCTTGTTCGTCCTGGTCTCAGAGTTTTCTTTTTTGGGTCTAGCTGCTGCATTCAATTTTACTGACCTTTTGGGCCTAGAGGATAGGCCTACCTGACTTCCCTCAGAAACTGTGGAAGCCGTCTGCCCTCAATGGCGCCAGGGTAGGTGGCTGGTGGCAGCGATGGGGAGGCTGATGGGGAGGCCGAGGCCGATGGCTGTTCTGTCTGGGTTGCTGGCTGTTCTGTCTGGGTTGCTGTTGTCGCCCACGGAGATTTTCTTGTGGAGCCAATGCCGTGTGCTGCCAACAGCGGGGTCTGGTCTGCCACAGTCTTTTCCAGGTTGGTAACTTTTTCTACCAGCAGCAGAACAGTGGCCTTCAGAATTAGAATAACGGCATCCTGCTGCTGCAAACCTAGATCGAGGGGGCCGTGTCAATGGCAACATTATCCATGAAGAAGGCCTTGCCCTTGAAGCAGCTTTTTTGTTGATTTTTGGGGCTGAAGGAACATTGTCACTGCCTTCTCCATGACCATTGTCTGCCCCTGCACTTGAGGGGTAGCAGGATGTTGATCTGGTCGTCTTGTTTTCATCCTTTTGGTAGTTCTTTGCATTTGCACTGAGCTACTCAATTCAGGAGCTGCTTAGTGTCGCCATGTTGATGACATCATCTGTGTGTGTGTTTAGCGGCAACCCAAAGCGAGGCTC
The DNA here is from genome assembly GCA_030674155.1 of Stramonita haemastoma. Lineage (NCBI taxonomy): Eukaryota > Metazoa > Mollusca > Gastropoda > Neogastropoda > Muricidae > Stramonita > Stramonita haemastoma. The sequence goes on along the minus strand of JASPKP010001964.1, from coordinate 9,494 downwards.
AGCTAGGCGTGGCTTTAGTTCTTGGAGTGAGACATGCTTGTCTGCTACATTGAAAAATGTGACGCTCCACCACGAAATGAATGGCTTAGCACATAATCCACTTTTCCACTAGGAGCCATTAAAGGCAGGTGGGGGTGAAGTTGTCGATTTTGAGATTTTCATTGATTACAAAACTATAACACTTATTCTACGCTGAGTGAAATATTCAGGCATAATTTTGTTTCCTTTTGTCTTTAAACGTGCTTTAAAAATAGCGAAGCCCTCATTCTGACCACCTATTACTATGCTTAGCTTGTCAATTTCTCATTTTGACATTTCCTGCAGTCTACCATTTCAATTTGTGATAACTTTTGATAAAATTGTCTGATCTTCAATCTGCTTTTTGTATTGTATAGCTATTTCATTGCAAAATAATAACGTGTCAATACCTAAAAATTGACCTCTGGTGCAATGCGACTCTTTATGTGGTGGAGCGTCACAAATAGAGTGAAAGGGCCTGGTGCCAGTGAGAAAATCCTTCTAATAATTGTCATCTACGGCCAAAATGCCGCCGTTTTCACACACACGCGCGTGTCTGTATGTGTGTGCTCGCACGCGCACGCACGTATGTGTGTGTGTGTGTGTGTGTGCGCGCGCGCACGCGCGCGTGTATGTGTGTGTGTGTGTGCGTGCGTGTGTGTGTGTGTGTGTGTGCGTGCGTGCTGTGTGTGTGTGTGTGTGTGTGTGTGTGTGTGTGTGTGTGTGTTGTGTGTGTGCGTGCGTGCGTGCATGAAAGTCAAAGTGTATGTGTGTGTGTTTATTTATTTATTCTTTTATATCGAGGATAATGGAATAAGCAATCATATGCTTTTTTACATCCAGTCGTCGTGTGTATGCAGTTTTTTTTAAATGCCACCTGTTCCCACAGGCACAAGATGGCCTACTCTTACGAAAAGTGGAACAGGATTTATTGTGTGTGCAAGATGTTCTGCGTGCGTTGGCACACTGGGCCTCGGTTTGTAGTCTTATCGAAAGACTTTTGGGGGGGAACAGAGTCAGCACTGATGTTAACTCCGAGGAAAAATCCCCTCGACCGGGAATCGAACCCTGCTCAAATTGCAAGCGCAATGTTCTGACCACTAGGCTATCCCGTCCCCCTCTGTGTGTGTGTGTGTGTGTGTGTGTGTGTGTGTGTGTGTGTGTGTGTGTGTGGTGTGTGTGTGGAAGGAGGGGTGTCTGTTTATCTGTCTGTGTGTACGAATGGTCATGTCCTCTGACATGGGTTGTTCCCACCAGGCCTCTATCAATATTTCTTTTATTATTTATTGTGAGTGTGTTTTTTTATGTATTCTTTTACATGTGTTGACTTATACACGCCATTGTAGATGCAAACAACGCAATTTTGAAGACAATAATCAACCACAGAGTTGGAGTTCCTTCTATCACGGTGCACAAAATCTTTGTAAATGGCGCGTAAACAATTCCGTTGTCACCCCAGCACTTGCGCGCCACCTATCTCAGTTACCCCCCCTGCCTGGCAATAAGTGCTCATTCTTTTAACGTCTTTTCACAAATTGTGATATTAGACGGAAATGAGGGAGACAGAGACAGAGACAGAGAAAGACAGAGGGGAAGGGTGTGTGAATATCAGGGGCAGAGGTGTAGTTGGTAATGTATGGAAAATGGAATTTCAGGGGATCAATAGGGTCTACAGCCAGCCGCTGTAGTCTAGTGGTTAGGGCGTTGGACTCGTAATCTAAAGGTTGCGGGTTCGATCCCAGCTTTCGGCTAGGGCGTTGTGCCCTTGGAAAAGGCACTTTACGACTATTTTCTCACCCCACCCAGGTGTAAAAGGGGTACCAACCTTGTGTTGGGGGTTAACCCTGCGATAGACTGGCGTCCTATCCAGGGGGAGTCTATGACTCTCAGTCGCTTAACGCCACAGAAACCGGGATAAGCACCGGCCTGATGAGCCTTAGGCTCGGGACAGACTTTAACTTTAACAATAGGGTCTACATGTGGATTGATAAAAAAAAAAAACCTTATTGTTACTTACCTACTAAACTACAATGAACAAAAAGGAAAATGCAGTTCTAACAATTCCTAACAAAAACAGTTATTCCAACGAAAAAATGTGAGGTAATTTCACCTAGAAAAAAAGTCGTAAGTAGCCTCCCCCCCCCCCCCCCCCCCAAAAAAAAAGAAAAAGAAGAAGAAGCAAACACCACCAACAATAACAACAAATTAATAATCATTTTTTTAAAAAGCTACCCCCCCCCACCCCCAACAACAACACAAAAAAAAGAAAAAAATCAAAATAAACAAAAGACCACCCAACCCCCCAAAACAAGAACGAGAACTCCCAACAACAGCAACGAGAAGCCAATTATTATGAACATAATCACCCCCCTCCCTTCCCCAAGAAACAACCAAAATAAACAATGTGTGTGTTGTGTGTGTGTGTGTGTGTGTGTGTGTGTGTGTGTGTGTGTGTGTGTGTGTGTGTGTGTGTGTGTGAACAACAATGACAACAATAATAGTAACAACAGTAAGAACAACAACAGGAGCGTCCAAAGCGGATTTAGAATCATCAGAGAACTGTTGGCAATAAAAGACAATTACCTCAGCTAACAGCTACAAAGGACTCTCTCTCTCTCTCTCTCTCCTCTCTCTCTTGCTCTCCTCTCTCTCCTCTCTCTCGGATCTCCCTTAAAAGTAGGCAGGAAGGAAATTTTGCTGTGAGCCAATTTGTCGAAAAATATATATTTATCCAACACCATGCCCGTTGTCGGCCTGCCAACAGCGTTGGAAGTGAGTTTGGATACCCTGCTACAACAACAGCACCTGTCTTCTGGAAAGTCAGTGGAAGTGGAGGACAGCACAGTCGTGTGTTACGACTGAAAGCCAGGCCAGCCAACAACACATGGCGCAACTGAGTACCCCTGTCGTCTCCCAGAGCTACAGAAGCAAGCCCCCAAGTCAGGTGAACAGAGACAGAAGACGGACAGAGGAGAGGAGAGGACAGCACACAGCAGGCAGAACTGAAGGAAAGTGACGAACATTCACAATGTTTATTTGTGCCCACACCTCCTTCAAGCTTCCCTGTGTTCGACACACCGCCTTTGCCAACAACACACCGCACTTCGCACATTCGTTCGCAGGCACAAAGAGTCGGGCAACGAAAAGCATGCTGACGTGCAACGTGACATTCACCTTGCCCACGTGTGAACAGTGGAAACTTCGGACTGTGACGACCCTCTGGACGAAACTAAAGGCTGTTGGAACCAGTGCCGATGCCGTCAAGAACAACTGGCTGAACTGAGGGACAGATCCTTGCAGCGGAGGCTTAGGGACACACGCAGGAACCAGGACTTTTGTCGCGTGTTCACCAGTAAACGGCATCCAGACACGATGGTATGTGAAACTGATGATCTCGTGTTTCGTTTTCAATGGACTGCTGCTGGTGACACCCCCCCCCCCCCCGGATTTGTTTTGGTTCATGAAGAAGGACACCAGGCTGATGACCAGCGAGGAAAGACTTGTCTACCACAAACTGAAGCTGTGGTCCCCTGCTGACCGGGAGAAACTGAAGGATCGGATCAGTGCCGGACTTGATGTGATGCGTGTGATTGTGGACTCAGTTCGCCTCTTGCTCGGATAATCCCTGTGTGTGTGTTTATGTGTGTGTGTGTGTGTGTGTGTGTGTGTGTGTGTGTGTGTGTGTGTGTGTGTGGGTGTGTGTGTGTGTGTGTGGTGCGCGTGTGTGTGTGTAGGTGTGTGCGTGTGTAGGTGTGTATGTGTGTGTGTGTAGGTGTGTGTGCGTGCGTGCGTGCGTGCGTGTGTGTGTGTGTGTGTGTGTGTGTGTGTGTGTGGTGTGTGTGTGTGTGTGTAGGTGTGTGTGCGTGCGTACATGATATGTATGTTTGAGTGTGTGTGTGTGTGTGTGTGTGTGTGTGCGTGCGCGCGCGTGCGTGTTTGTGTGCGTGCGTGCGTGTGTGTGTGTGTGTGGTGTGTGTGTGTGGGTGCGTGCGCGCGCGCGCGCGCGCGTGTGGTGTGTGTGTGTGTGTGTGTGTGCGTGTGTGCATGGGTGTGTGTATGTGAGAGAGAGAGAGAATGTGTGTGTGTGTGTGTGTGTGTGTGTGTGTGTGTGTGTGTGTGTGTGTGTGTGTGTGAACATATGTGTGTGTGTAAGAGAAAGTGCGTGAGAGAGAGAGAGAGAGAGAGAGAGAGAGAAGAGAGAGAGAGAAGAGAGAGAGAGAGAGAGAGAGAGAGGATAGCTGTACGCCACATGCCACCTGGATCATCACGAATTTATCACGTGTTAGTGTGTTAGGGGTGCAAAGTTGCACAAGCCACCATTAACAGGGAAGATGAGACATTGCGACCTACATGTACCTGGTTTTCTTGTTGCAGACCAGTTTGTGCAAGATGTTGACGCTGGATTTGTACAGTGTTGTGGAAATTCCTCCCCCGTACCAGTTCCGTTTGTAAGGGCTGACCAAAGCTAATGAAAGAAGGTTCTAAATGTACCCTGTAACCATGTTGTGGATTCCATGCCATGATGACTTTTGGGCTATAAGGCTTAAGTTCTCTGTATATGGTAATTATGTGTTTTGTGCCCTGTCCCCCTCCCGCTGTCCCCTTGTGAATGGGCATCTCGCTCGACACAATAAACCTTTGTCATTGTCATTGTCATTGTCATTGTCTCTCTCTCTCTCTCTCTCTCTCTCTCTCTCTTCCTCTCTCTCTCTCTCTCTCTCTCTCTCTCTCTCTCCGAGGAGATTTTTCTCCTGGAGTTAACATCAGTTCAGACTCCACTCTCCCCAAAAGTCCTTCGGATGAGACTTTAAACCGATGCCCCGTGTGCGAACGCACGCAGAACATCTTGCGCACGGGTTAAATCCTGTTCCGTTTTTCGTAAGAGCAGGCCATCGTGTGCCGGTGGGAACAGATGACATTTACAAAACTGCATACACACCGGGAACTGGATGTAAAAAAGCACAAGAGTGCTTATTCCATTATCCTCGATATAAAAGAAATCAAATCAATCAAATCAAATCAAATCTCTCTGTGGTTCGGGAGTAAACACTCACCATGAATGCGCAGGGTCCATGATAAAATCTCGTCTGAAGCCGAACGTTGTCCTATCCAGGTATAGCTGTGGGCTGGGTTCCAGTCTCACAGATGACACGAAAAACAGAAAACCTCTGTCAAGACACATATAACGCACATTAAAGAAGCCAGGCAGCAAGCATTTCTAATCAAATCTGTGTGGAAACACTGGCTACGACAGACCTCAAGATATCAGATCAACACAGACATCTAAATATCAGATCACAGACATCTAAATATCAGATCAGCACGCAGCTAAATATCAGATCAACACGCAGCTAAATATCAGATCAACACAGACAGCTTAATATCAGTACAACACAGACAGCTATCAGATAAACACAGATAGCTAATTATCAGTACAACACAGATAGCTAAATATCAGATCAACACAAATCAAAATCAGATCAACACAGACAGCTGAACACAACACCAGCGGGTTTTTCCTATAATACTGATGTCATCTGTTCATATCGGAAGGAATGGTCTACTTTCCCGAAAAGCAGAATGGGTTCTAACGTGTGCGCATGGCTAGCCAATACTGTCCTACAGGGAAAAGTACAAATTCACACACTTGTTCACAAAAGATTAACAGATTTTTAAGTTCCCCCCCCCCCCCCCCCCCACACACACACACACAGGGGGCAGGATAACTCAGTGGTCAGAGCACTATTTTATTTTTTATACCACTTTATGTCACAGCAGATTTCTCTGCGTGAAATTCGGGCTGCTCTCCCCGGGGAGAGCCCGTCGCCACAAGTGCACAAGTGCAGCGCCAACCCATTATTTTTTCCCCTCAGGGATGGTGTCTAAACACGACACCTATGTGCATGCTGGTTTAAAAAAAAAAAAAAAAATTGTCATCCGCTCCTACCGGCACACGATGGCCTGCTCTTCCGAAAGGCTGAACGGGATTTTAGCGTGTGCGCAAGATGTTCTGCGTGCGTTCGCACACGGGACCTAGATTTATAGTCTCATCCGAATGACTGACATTCAGTTCGATTTTTTTGTCAAACTGGGATGAAAGGGCGAGCTGGGTACGAACCCAGAAACTCGCGGTTCACATATTAGCAGGCGAACGTCTTAAGCATCCTGCCACCGTCCTTTCCCCAAGTCAAGTTAAGCAACGTCAAGCGTGGTTACCAGTTGGATGGGTGACCGTTTTCCCGCCTACGCTTCAGTACAGTTTCCCCAGTTCACCCAGCTGTCAATGGGTACCTGCCCTCTTTAGGGTCAAGAAAGGTAAAGCAGTGAGGGAGCGGAGATGGGCGCCGCACTCGATTTGCTGGCCCCTGGAGAAACTGAGGTCTCTGATGCCTCGCTCCCCTACGACCGCCTAGGTTATGGGACACCTTTACCTTTTACCTTTACCAACCTACCCTCCCCCCCCTCCACACACACACACACACACACACACACACACACACACACACACACACGGTAGGGATGTATCTTGAAAGTAGGAACAGATAAAAGGCGTAGCAATGGGCGGGAACGGGGTGGGGGTGGGGGGGGAGGTGGTCATGACACACACTTCCGTCTCAATTTCAAAGTGGTTACTCACCCTTTTCCAGCACCAATAGGGATAAGGATTGTGTCGTAGCAGCAGGTGTCATCTGCTAGATTTCCCCCTGGGGGGAGAAAAGTGGGGGGAGGAGGGGGGAGCTGAGAGCATAACTAGCATCCCAACTTTCTGGAAAATCCGCGCTATAAATTTCCTCTTTTCTGTCACTCTCTTTGTTTTTGCTTTGTTCCTTTTCTTCCTGTCACCGTCTTCTCGTCTATTTTCTGTCTTCTTGGTCCATTCTCCTGCCTTTTTTTTGGAAAGACTTAACAGATAAAAAAAAAAACACACCTCTCCTATGCCGAGGTCAGATGCGCTGAGCCTGACTTGTCAGGGCCTTAAAGGGCAGGGTGACGCATTTTCGCTCATATAACAGAAAACAGTTGCTGGTGGAACGTTAAACAAAGAAGAAGAATGTGGAAGAATTCCGCCCTTAACAACAGCAACAGCAGCTAAATGTCCGAACTCAGCGCGAATCAGAGCAGTGACTGATGAAGACAGCTGAGTTTTTCGGAGCAATACCCCCACCCCCCCCCACCCCCACCCCACCCCACCCGTCCCCAGCCCCTCCACTATTCTTGTTTGTTGTGAACACGTTCTCACCTGAGGCAGCAGCAACTTCAGTTACCTGGCTCTGAAGTAGAGAGAGGTCCTTTGCTCTTTTTCTCCCCTCATTATCTTTCTTCTTAATCCGTGAGAGGGGTCTTACTGTTTGATGTTAAGTGGTTTTCAAGTGCTGTAGGGCTGACATACTTTCTGATTGTTCTTTTCAGTTGGTTTACCAGATCTTCTTTGTCCTTCTCTCTCTCTCTCCTCTCTCTCTCTCTCTCTCTCTCTCTCTCTCTCTCTTCTCTCTCTCCTCTCTCTCTCTCTCTCTCTCTCCTCTCTCTTATAAGCAAGTTTATAATGGAGTGTTAATGCCAGTAGTGAATGTTTATAAATATCTAGGAATATTCTTTTCTACTCGTTTGAGTTTTAGTGGAGCATGTAAAAACCTTGCAAGTAGGGCCAAAAATGTGTTGTTATTTATTATGAAAAAGCTACGAACACTTGACAATAATTCCTTTAAGGTGTTTATTAGGTTATTTGATGCCCAAGTTCAGCCCATCATGCAGTATGGTTCTGAATTATGGGGGCTAGGAAAAGCTGCAGTCCACTGTGAACAGGTTCATACTTTTGCCTTAAAGAGATATTTAGGTGTCGATAAGCGAACTCCCAATGACTTAGTTTATGGGGAAACCAACCGTCACCCCATTTACATAGTATCCGCTGTTAATTGTATTCGCTACTGGTTCAAATTACTGCATATGACTAGTGATAGAATACCCCGTAAGGCATATGACATGTTACATAGTTTAGATGCTAGAGGTAAAGAAAATTGGGTAACCAAAGTTCGTGTCTGTTTGTTTGAATATGGGTTTGGCTTTGTTTGGCAAAATCAAGGTGTTGGCTGTGTTGATAGTTTTGTACGTGTTTTTCGTCAACGTTTAGTAGATTGTTCTTGGCAAAAATGGTCCGATCATATTCAGAATAGTGATAGGTTTACAATCTACAGACATTTTTGCAGCCTTTCTGATTTAAAGCCATATTTAAAGCTGGATATGGATAAACATTTAATGTTTATGACAACAAGGTTTAGATTAGGTGTATCGGAATTAGCTGTTCATTATTATCGATATAGAAATGCTAATAATGATGATTTAATTTGCCGTCTGTGTAAAGAGGCAGAAGAAAATGAAGTTCACTTTGTTCTTTGTTGCCCTGTTCTAACAACCATTCGAGAACATTTTATCAAGCCCAAATATTATAGAAAGCCATCAATGTTTAAATTAACCTTGTTGATGTCATCATCCTCCCCGGAAGTGGTCCGTAATTTTGCCTTGTATTTATACAAAGCATTTAAGCTTAGAGACCTTGCTATGTCGTAAGAATTTTCCTTTTGTCACATGCAACCAGTATGTAGATCTATTTATTTTTTGTGTATTTTGATCCTACTGCATTTGTTTGTTATCATGTTCGTATACCCCTTCATAAGGGGCCTTGGCCTATAAATGAATAAACCATCCGAATCCGAATCTCTCTCTCTCTCTCTCTCTCTCTCTCTCTCTCTCTCTCTCTCTCTCTCTCTCTCTCTCTCTCTCATTTTTCTGTTTCCTACGTGCAATGTACAGTAGTTTGCTATCTTGTGTCAGATCCAATAACGAATATTCAGATTTTTTTGAAAGCCCTTTAGGGGTTCGACAAGGGTGTGTCTTGAGTCCTACTTTGTTTGGAATGTTTATTAATCAACTAACAAGTCATATGTCTGAGAAGGGAAAACATGGTGTACAACTGATACCAGGTGCTTTAGAGTTGTTCATTTTGCTTTTTGCAGATGATGTTGTTTTGTTGTCTTCTACTCCTGTAGGCCTGAAGAATCAGTTGAATATTCTCCAAAAATACAGATAAAACCAAAGTTATGGTCTTTAGAGTAAAGATGAGGAATGGTTTTTAGGATATAAAAAGTTAGAAGTTGTAAAAAAAAAAGTATTGTTATTTGGGGTATGTTTTTACGACAAAACTTTGTCGTAGGCTGGGTACAGAACATTTGTGTGTAAAAGGGAAAAAAGCACTAATAAGTTTAATAAAAGCATTAAAAAAAAAAAAAAAGATATTTCTTACCAGGTTTATTTTAAAGTTTTTGATGTAAAAATTAAGCCAATATTGCTATATGCATCTGAAGTATGGGGTGTAAATCGCTTAGAATATGTAGAAAAAATACATTTGATGGGTTGTAAACGTTTTCTGGGAGTTCCTGTTAAAACACCAAATAAAATGGTTTATGGGGAAGTTGCCAGAT
>JASPKP010001963.1:12500-25358 GCA_030674155.1 Stramonita haemastoma | reverse complement strand
CTTTACTGACAACTTTCATGGTTTGCTCAAACTTGTTTTCAACCCTATTTTTTTAAACTGAAAAACTTTCAGGGTTTGTTTGTTTAACTTGTTTCAACCCTATTGCTTTAAACTGAAAACTTTCATGGTTGCTGTTTCCCTTTGTTCAACCCATTGCTTTACGACAACTTTCGGGGGTTTTGCTGTTTACTTGTATCAACCCTATTTTTTTTACTGCCCAACTTTCTGGTTGCTGTTTATTTGGGTATAAACCCCTATTGCTTTACTGACAACTTTCATGGTTGTTTGGCTTATTTTGTATAAACCCCCAAATTTTTTTAACTGACAACTTTAAAGGTTGCTGCTTACTTTTTAACAACCCTATTGTTTTAAACGACAAACTTTCAGGGTTGCTTTTTACTTGTACAAACCCTTTTAAATTTACTGACAACTTTCAGGGTTTGTTTGTTTCCCTTGCCCCCCCAAAGAGGTGTGACGATGCTTCATCTTTTGAATTAGTTACACGCAATGTGCACATGTTCTATACTTCTGACCCAAATGCCATGCGGCCACCCCAAATGCCCCCCCCCTGCCTTGCCTTGCTTTGACGGGTGAAATGGTTTTTAAAAAAAACTTTCCCCACTGTAGACATTCAGTTTTGCAGCTATGAATCTTTAATTGTAGTTTAAAATTTTTTTTTAAAGCAAACTTTCTTAATCCACTTTCCGAAAAAAGGAACATTTCATGAGCGTAATTTCAAAAGCTTTTCAAAAAAATTAACCCTTTTAACGAAAGGGGTTTAACAAAGAGATGTAAATTTCATTTTGGGTTTATCACGTTTTTATTTGTATTAAATAATTTGTTTTCAAAACCCAGTTCAGTTTTTGTTTTTTTTTAAATTTAAAAAAGGCTCGGGTTCGTTGTTTTTTTTCCTTTGGGGGAATATGCCCTTTGAAAGCAAAGAATGAAAAACCCAGACAGACAGACTTTTTGATGAAATAGTCTTACAGAAAAGGGGCTTTACATTATTTTTGCTTGTTTTTGGGGCTGTTTTTTCTATCAACACCTACCATATCACCCTTTTCCCCTTCTGTCTTCAGTACCCTCCAACGTCAGATACCTACCAGTATTTCTCTTCTCTTCTGTCCCCAAAAAGTCCAGATACCAAAAAAAAAAAAAAAAAAAAAACCCACTCCCTTTCTCTTCTGTCCCCCAAAACGGGCTATCCCTACCCAAACCTTCCCCTTCCCTCTTCTGTCTCCAACATAAAGATACCTACCAAAACCCCTTCTTTTTCTTTTCCCTTCTCCAACAGCCAATATACCTCCCCATTTCCCTTTCCCTTTTTCTCTTCTGTCCCAACAGTCAGATCCCCAAACCAAATCCCCCTTTTCCTTTTGGGGCCCCTTCAAAAACCCAAAACAGCAGATACCCCCCGTATCTTCTTTTTTTCTTGGGGTTTTCAGTATCTCCAACGTCAATCCTTTTACCAAAAATTTTTTTTTTCCCCTTCTGTCTTTTTTATCTCCAACTTTTCCAGAAACCTACCAAACCTTCCTTTTTTTTCTTCTTCAGAATCCCAAGGGGTCAAGATACCTACCCCCCCTCTCTTCTCTCCTTCTAAAACGTCATTTTAACCTACCAAAATTTCTCTTCTCTCCTGTCTTCATTATCCCCAACACCCCAGATACCTCCCAGTCCTTTTCCTTTCTCTCCTTTCTCCAACAGTCGAAACCTGACCAAACCTTCTCTTCTCCCTGTCCCCAAAAAAGTCAGTACCTAACCAGTCCCTTTTTTCTTCTGTCTCCAACTGTAATTTTCCCTACCATACCTTTTTTTCCCCCCTGTCTCCAACTGTCAAAAAACCCCCCAAAAACCTTTTTTTCTCCCTTTTGTCTTCAGTACCCCCCAAACCCCGTCAAAACCTACCAGTACCTTCTCTCTCCCCTTTTTCCCCCAAAACAGCCCAGATACCTCCAAAATACCTTCTCTTCCTCCTTCCTCCAACACCCCAAAATACCTACCATACCTTCTCTTCCTCCTGTCTCCAACTGTCAGAAAAAAAACCCCCATCCTTTTCTCTTCTCCCCTGCCCCCAACGTCAGAAACCAACCAAAAACCTTCCCCTTCCCTCTCCTCCCCTTCAGTCCCCTCCAACTGTCAGATACCCCCCCTTTACCTTCTTTCCTTTCCCCTCAAAAACTCCAACACCCCAAAAACCTACCATACCTTGTCTCCTGTAGAAGGGGTTCATCCTTTTTCAGTCATGCTGAACCAACACTAAAACACGGGGGACTATTCAAGGTTGCCTGTTTTTTTGGGTTTTTTTTTTGTCGAGTTTTTCCTTCACTTCACCCCTTTTGGGGGCCCACCAAAACTAAAAAGGGGCAGACTCCCCTCACCCCCCCCCCCCCCCCTTCCTAAAAAACACTGCACACTTTTTTTTGAAAAAAATTGTTTGTATGGCTGGGGGTTTTGGGGTTTTTTTCGCCGGGGAAGGTCGTTGAAGGGACGTTAAGGGGGTTTTTTAAACCCCCCGGCAGCCATCTCTTTTGGCTTTTACCCAAGCTTTAAAATAGTCGTCAGTAGGGGGGAAATTTTTGGGGTGTCCTGCCTTTTTTGGGCCAGAACAAGCACCACTAAATCCCCCCCCGCAGTGACCCACAGCAGCCAAGGGGCCCCTCTTGTTTTGGGAACCCCATGGGGCCCCACGCTGCCCCCTTTGGGGATCTGACTCTGGGGATGCAGCAAAACGCATTTTTATGGTTGGGGGGGGAAAAATTTAAAAAGGGGGAAAACGGGGAAAAAGGGAGGACAGGGAATCACGGGGGAGGGGGGCAGAAAAAAAAAATATCTTCAAAGCTTTTTTAAAATTTTTCAAAAAAAAAAAAAAAGTTGGCTAAATAATTATCACAAAAAAGCTTAAAAAAATTTACTTTCCACTGAATTTGGTTTTAAGAACTGATGTTTTTTGAAAATTTTTTTGTTTTTTTTCTCCCCGCCCCTTTTCACACCCCAAATGCATTTTACCCCCCGGGGGGGGGGGGGGGGGGGGGGGGGGGGGTGAGGGGTAAAAAAAAAAAGATAAAGAGGATAACGATGACAAAAGACGACACGAAGATAAAAGAATGGTAAATTTTGATGATGTTTTAGGGGGGGGTAAAAAAAGAGATGAGGGGGGGTGATGACGAAAAGTGACGTTTTACCCACAAAAGGGAAAATTATAGTGATTATAAAGAAAATAGATTTTAAAGTTTTTCAAAAAAGGGGGGGTGTAGCATTTCAATGAAAAAATAAATTTGGTAGAGGCATGTACAATGCTTTGGGGTTGGGGTTTTTAAGGGGGGCGCTTGTATGGCACTCAAAATATAATTTTAAGAACAGTTGTTCAGTTTTGAAATTTTTTTTCTCTGTTTTTGTCATCAATTTTTGGAAAAAAAAACACTAAAAGGGGTGCGCACAACCCCAACCACCACACACACACACACACCCACACACACACACACAAAAACACACCCAAAACCCCCAAAAAACACACACGCACATAAAACGCGCGCATGCCCCATTCCCCCCCCAAAAAAAATTTTTTGACCCTAATTTTTTTTTTTCCCTTTTTAAAAAAAACCCAAAATGAACACCACCAAAGTACCCCCGTATCAAAACATTTTTCCCCCTGCGGGAGCTAGTTGATCTGCCTCAAAGTTCTAATTCCCGTAGACATAACTGGGGCTGACCGGGGTGTGAGTAACCGAAAACTGGAAGACTAATTGAAAAAATTTAGGAAAGAACCCCAACCAAATTTTGAGAAAGGCAAAACAAGAAAAGACTTGAAAAAAAAAAAGGGTTTTCCCCCAAATTCCCCCCCCCTTTTTTTCTGTGGGGGGCCCTTTTTAAATCTCCTGCCCCCAGTAAAAAAAAAGCAAAAGGGGAAATAGAAAAAGGAAAAACGCAAGATCAACGGGCCCCTTCCCCAAAACGTTTTTTGCGGGGGAATTTTGCAAGGGGAAAGGAAGGGGAGGCGGAAAAAACGAGGGGGGACAACACCCCAAAGTGGACGGGGCCTCAACTGAGTGACACCCTGAAAAGGTCGAGGACAGAGAGAAATGGAGAGAGCTGGTTGCGAGGTCTTCCGGGGCCCCCCCTACGGTCTAAATGGACTACGGATAAAGAAGAAGAAGGCCATTGTGTGCTGGGGGAACAGATAACAATATTTACAAAACCCGCATACACACGGGACGATGAAAAAAAAGCACATGAGTGCTTATCCCATTACCTCGATATTAAAGAATTAAAAAAAATTAAAAATTAAAATAAACACACACAACACACACATGCCCGCAAACACGCACGCACACAGCGCGCGCGGGCGCACAAACACAAAACACACACACAAAAACACACACACAAAACAACACACACACACACCACAACAAAACACACACACACACTCAAACATGCACGGGGCACGCGCGCGCGCGCGCACACAACACACACAACAAACACACAACACACGCACACACACACAAAACACACACACACACACACACACAGTACCCCACAACAAAACTTTTCGCACGCAAACACACACACACGCACACGCGCCCCGCGCACACCCACCACGAAACCACCCCCCACACAAAAACACACACAAAACCACAACACACACAACACCCACACACACACACACACACATGTACTTGCCGAACAAAACCTCTGTCACCAACTTAAACATGTTGAAGATGGTAGAAACATGTTTTGTTTACTCTACTCATCTCTCTCCGTCGTGATTGTGATCGTTATTGTTGTCGGTAGGAGCTGCAAGCAATGCCGCCATGTTTCTTTCTCTCTTTTCTCTGTCTCTGCTGAGTTCTACCATCTCCTGTAGCCCCTCCCAGACCACTGATCTCAGTGATGATGTTGGCAAAGTAAGGATGTTGATAGTCTGCCCTCTTTTTCCTTCTGCCCTCAACGCTTGGAGATAACTACTGTCGTCATCAGATTTGTCCTGCGTGTTTCTGTTTGCAGGACCAAACATCTCTCACAGTCCGCCCGCGATTATCAATTTCAGCCAACATTTGGCTTTGCTTTTGAGAGTTCATCAAGACTGCTTTCATTGTTCTTCTGTCTGAACATTTAACAACGAGTGTGTGTGTGTGTGTGTGTGTTGTGTGTGTGTGTGTGTGTGTGTGTGTGTGTTGTGTGTGCGTGGTGTGTGTGTGTGTGTGTGTGTGTGTGTGTGCGTGTGTGTGTGAGTCCGCGCGCGTGCGCAATAAGGGAATCACTTCCCAACACAACTGTTTCCACGATGCTGATGCCTGTGCCTCCCTGAGGCCTGTACAGCTGCCTCCTGGGGAGCAGATGGAGCAGAGCAACAAGAAGCACCACCACAGCAGATCCAGCCGACAAACTCCCTCCTGAATTTGCCCCAGTCAGGCAGTAGAGAAAAAAGTTGATGGCACTGTTGGTGAGCCATAACTGACGTGTTATTGCTACCATCAACCAGAACGTGGCCTGCGTTTTCCAGGGTTTTTGAAAAAGTAAGGGGTAGCAAAGTTGCCCAAGACTACATCAACACAACGCCGCAGGGTTAAAACCAAAAATGCACACGATATTGCCAGAACCATCACTGTTGTCCGAGTGACATTTCCTCCGACTGTGAGTACCATGCGCAGTGTTGTTGTCATTAGCCTCCGCACATGCCGCTGTAGAAAATCTAGAAACTGCTTTAAACAGTGTGACCGACAATATGATGTCACACACAATCAAACAGACGCTGGGCACTAAGGAAGCGAAGCACAGGTCCATTAAGCTGAAGAAGGAGACAAAAAACTGCCTGTACCGCCTGTTTGCCACTTCACAATAACTTTGCTCAGTCAATACATATCCAATTAGAATATGGAAATAAAAAGCCCACATAGAAAGGAAGACAACTGCTACCACGAAACCACGTTCTCCCGACAGTGCACATCCCCCTCATCTTGTGTGGCCACAGAACCGCCATTGTTCTCTGCACCGTCACACAGGTCACCAGCCAGGCAGACGTTGCCCCACAGGCATAGTTTGAAAAGTTGATCAGCTTGCATAACAAGACGTGAATACCTGGGAGGTCCACCTCAAAAACGTACCACACCCATTCATTGGGAATGCAACTCAACAGCAAGGTCAGATCAGACATGGCAAGGGCCATAAGAATCACATGCTGAGAGGAGTTTTGGTCCTTGATACGGGGCATGACGAAGATGGTGGAGATGTTCCCGAAGCCTCCCAGCAAAGAATGCAGGGAGGGAAGGTTTGCCAAAGGAACACACTGATTTGGTAGACAGGGACCTGGGCTAAGGATAACACCCTTATCCCCCTGCGTCTGGTGCTGTCCTCTAGTCCACCCGGATCACTTGAAAAGTTGGTCATGGTCGACATGTCCAAAAGCTTGCTGTCATCTTCACTTGACCGATATTGGAACCAAAACGCAAACAAAAGTAGAAACTCTCTAAAAAAAAAATTAAAAAAAAGAAAAAAAGAATTAAATAATGATAATAATGCAAGCAAACAAGAAGCCCCATATAAACAATTAACAGTTAACATACGCATCAAATATAAACCCAAACAAACAAACAAACAAACAAACAAACAAACAACCAAACAAAAACAAAGAGATCAATACATTCATTGGCAAAGAAATGTTAATCAGCTAATGATTCTTCTCTGCCTCTTTCCTTCTCCAGTTGTCTGTCTGTCTGTCTGTCTGTCTATCAGTGCCATTTTCTGCCTGTTTGTATCTCTACTTCTCTCGATTTCCCTGCTTCTGTCTCTCTGACTGTCTGCCTGTCTGCTTCCCTGTCTGCCTCCCTGTCTGTGTGCCTGCCTGCCTGTCTGTTTAACTGTCTGTCTGTCTGTCTGTCTGTCTGTCTGTCTGTCTGTCTGTCTCTCTTCTCTCTCTCTCTCTCTCTCTCCTCTCTCTCTCTCTCTCTCCTCTCTCTCTCTCTCTCTCCTCCCTGTGGTGATGATAACAACCCTGAAAAATTACAGAGGTATCTTGTTATTTTAGCATTATTAGGAAAGGTTTTTTAAAAAAAATATTTTTTTTATCCTAAACCAGAGACTGTATAAATAAGCAGAAGGGAAGGGAAAATTAGTGAAGAACAGGCTGAATTTCGCAGGAATTGCTCTACTGTAGACCACATATTTACTCGTTTCAATGGTTAGGTCATGTTTGTATGGTTAGAAGAGAAGTAAACTATGTGCTGCTTTCATTGATTACTGAAGGCTTTTGATACAGGTAATCGTAACATGCTCTGGGAAGTGCTTTAAAAAATCAATGTTTCATCAAACATTATTTGTATGCCGAAAGGTATATATGGTTGTGAGAAAAATTGTGTTGTTGGTCTTCTGAAGTGTCATGATTTTTTAATATCGATTGGGCGTGAAACAGGGCTGTTTGATGTCTATTCTGATTTATTTAATTATTAATCACTGATGTAGCAGGAAAAGTTTCATAAAAGGGAAAACATGGTTTTCAGTTTTTATCTGGCTTGCAGGGTATTTTTCTCGTTGTTTGCAGATGATGCTTTTTTGTTTTCTCATAGCCCCAGTGGCCTTCAAAACCAACTGAATAACCTACAAAGAGCATCTGACACTCTATAGGATTAACTGTACATCTTGATAAAACTAAGGTATGATGTTTAGGAAAGGTGGGGATTTATCCAAATGAGAAAATTGGTATTTTAAAGGCAAAAATATCGAAGTTGTTAACAGCTACAAGTATCTTGATTTTACTCTTACAACTAAATATCTTTTGACACAGCACTAGAAGAGTATGCTAGGCGTGCAAAACATAAAGTTTTGGGAATTTGAAAACAATATGGGCCATGGGTAACATGACTATGATTGTGTTTTTAAGCTATTTGATGCCCAGGTCAAACCCATGGTGTTATATGCTTCTGACCTCTGGAGTTTTACAAAATTTCACTGTATTGAATCAGTGCATTTCTTTGCTTGCTAACTTTTTGTCAAATGTTTGCCCGAAAACTCCTAATACAATGATCTCTGGGGAAACATGACGTTATCCTTTGTATATCCATAGTACCATAAGATCTGTTGCATATTGGTTTCAACTTCGAAATATGTTTGTATGCAGATTTCCAAAACAGGTGTATTTTATGATTGTAAACAAGATCCTGAAACTCACCGAAAGACATGTAAATTTAAATAACTGGTCATACTGTATTGAAAGATGTCTCTCGATCTTGTTCGTTTCTCTGAAATGTGGGTAAATGGTGGTGTGGAAAATTAGCAGGTTTTTCTAAAAGAGTTCAAGCAACACATGATTAATTGTTTCCATAAAGACCGGCATGCAAAACTGACAGAAAGTGACAGATTTCAAATCGTATTGGTCAATTCAGTCACTGTTACAGCCTGAAAAATATCTTACTGCCATCACGATAGGTAAATTCATAAATGTATTGGTTAAATTTCGACTTGGAATAGATAATTTAAATGGTAAACAATAGATATAATGATAAATCTTTATATAAAAAAAGAAGAAGTCCCTTTTGTGTGAGAAAATTGAAACTGAAATCCATTTTCTATTTGAATGTACAAAGTTTACAGACTTGAGAGAGAAATACCTGATGCAATACTTCACAAATGCAAATGAATAATGCCTTCAAACTGTTTTGGTTAGTGAAAATGTTTGCAAGTTGAAACATTTGGGTATGAATATAATTATTCAATGCTCTAAAAGCCAAGAACTTTGTTCAGTATAATTGGTGTACTAAAAGTCGAAGTATTCAAGTCTCTTCGGAAAATCCCTCTTGATAATGCCAACATTAAGTATGTTTGTTATGCTGTTTTGTGTGCTGTTTCTTTTGTCAAATGTCTACCCACCTTGTATACAGGCCCGTGGCCTTGTGTGGATGTGTGTGTGTGTGTGTGTGTGTGTGTGTGTGTGTGTGTGTGTGTGTTGTGTGTGTGTGTGTGTGTATGTGTGTGTAATTTATTTATTCTTTTATTTCGAGGAAAATGGACTAAGCGCTCATGTGCTTTTTTTTTTTTTTTTTTTTTTTTTAAACATCCAGCTCCTGTGTCTATGCAGTTTTGCCAGTTGTTCCCACCGGTACACAATGGCCTACTCTTCCGAATAGTGGAAAGGGCTTTAAACAGGTTTTAACGTGTGCACAAGATACTCTGAGTGCGTGTGTGCGTGCGAACGTGTGCACAAGATACTCTGAGTGCGTGTGTGCGTGCGTGCGTGCGCGTGTGTGTTTCTCTCTCTCTCTCTCTCATCTCTCCTCTCTCTCTCTCTCCTCTCCTCTCTCTCTCTCTCTCCTCTCTCTCCTCTCTCTCTCTCCTCTCTTGTATAGGTATAATATGTATACCAGCCCCAAACAACCTTTTCCTATGCTGATTTTCAATAAACCACAATAGATCTACTCGTGAAGACTGGTCTGCTATTGTCTTCGTGTCTTTTTACTCATTATAGTCTATCTAGAGGTTTGTGTGTTTTTTGATGTTGTTCTTGTTGTTTTGATGAATCCTTTTCAAAATGATTGAGGTTTAAGTGGTTACCTGCACGCCTTTTCTTCCAGTACTATTTATTTTCATTAATCATAGGCTATTTTGTTATATAGTGTGTGGTAATTTTTGGAGAAAAAAAAAACACCCTCAACAATGATTCCTCAAAACCGATAAACTTTATGTCTCTGAACAGCTTTCTAAAACAAAAAGCAAATCTATACGAATTTAAATGACAGATAATGTGTATTTCACAAAATGCACTACATTGTTAGTTTGTTCTTTTATCTTGATGTCTTCAAATGATGAAGAGATCATGCATATGCTGCCATTGTCATTACATGTATTAATCTAATCAAGCGATCTCTGTTTGTGTGATCTCACTGAACAATAACAGACTGGGTGTACCTGAACTCATATCTCTGCCTTGTTATCGCCCCTTCTTTATAATTAGTACGGGCTGTCACCTGGAAGGTAAAAATCATGCACATTAACTCTGTGTGTGTGTGTGTGTGTGTGTGTGTGAGAGAAGAGAGAGAGAGAGAGAGAGAGAGAGAGAGAGAGAGAGAGAGAGAGAGAGAGAGAGAGAGAGAGAGAGAGAGAGCGAGAAAGTGTGTGTGTGTGTGTGTGTGTGTGTGTGTGTGTGTGTGTGTGTGTGTTGTGTGAGAGAGAGGAGAGAGAGAGAGAGAGAGAGAGGAGGTGTGTGTGTGTGTGTGTGTGTGGTGTGTGTGTGTGTGTGTGTGGTGGTGTGTGAGTGTGGTGTGTGTGTGTGTGTGGTGTGTGTGTGGGAGTGTGATGTGGAGAGTGAGTGAGATGAGAGATGAGAGAGAGAGAGAGGAGAGAGAGGAGAGAGAGTGAGTGGAGTGTGTGTGTGTGTGTGTGTGTGTGTGTGTGTGTGTGTGTGTGTGTGTGTGTGAAAGAGAGAGAGAGAGAGAGAGAGAGAGAGAGAGAGAGAGAGAGAGAGAGAGAGAGAGAGAGAGAGAGAGAGAGAGAGAGAGAGAGAAAACTTTGAAAAACTTTGAAAACTTTTATTCAAAGAGGGTAATAGAGAGAGAGAGAGAGAGAGAGAGAGAGAGAGAGAGAGAGAGAGAGAGAGAGAGAGAGAGAGAGAGAGAGAGAGAGAGAGTGTATGTCTGTCTGTCTGTTTGTCTGTCTGTCTGTCTGTATGTATGTATGTATGTATTTATGTATACATGTATGTATCTCTCTCTCTCTCTCTCTCTCTCTCTCTCTCTCTCTCTCTCTCTCTCTCTCTCTCTCTCTCTCTCTCTCTCTCTCTCCTCTCTATATATATATATATATATATATATATGTATGTATGTATGTATATAGATATGTATGTATGTATGTATGTATGTATGCATGTATGCATGTATGTATGTATGTATGTATGTATGTATGTATGTATGTATGTATGTATGTATGTATGTATGTCTAGCTGGCTGTGTTCATACTGCTTCACTGGCCTTTGCAGATGAACATGACGAAGACAAGGAGCTGTCTTAGAATGATAGATTACCTGGACAATCTAATTATGGTATTGAGCAGATTTATAACTTTCCTCTCCGCTGCAATACGTTCTGTAAACAAACATTTATTGTTTGTAATAAATCACTTATCGTGGCATGGTGTTAGTACACACACACACACACACACACACACACACACACACACACACACACACACACACACACACTCACACACACACACACAAACACACACACACACAAGCACACATTCAACTGCTTTCATGTGCGTGCACACACACACACACACACACACACACACACACACACACACACACACACACACACACACACACAACACCCGCTTCTATCTCTCTCTCTCTCTCTATATATATATATATATATATACTATATATATATACACACACACACATATATATATATATTATATCACACACACATGCACACACACACACACACACACACACACACACACACACACACACACACACACACACACACACACACACACACACACACACACACACGTGCGTGTGTGTGCACAGACTTGCATTTAAAGAGGTGACGACGTCGAGTGTAAGTGCTGTGTGAGTTGAAGTGTCAGGCCTTCATGGAACTTTGAAATGTTCAAGAAGACATTTTGATTAGCAAAACATAAATGTTGTAACATTTAGTCCTTGTTCCTACGATATGTGCTTTAAACTTGATTGTATCTTGTAACGTAACTGTTTCACCTCTTAAGACAAAATGGCAAAAAACCATGAGACGGTGCATAACGCCATGCGTTCAAAGTGTACAGATTATGCTCCATGTAAATCAACTCTCTGACAGAAGGAGTAACTGGCAAGAGTAGGAGAGGATGAATGGGAAAAAAAAATCATGTCAAAATCAGGTTTCAAAGGAACGGCTGGAACGTGACTGAAGAAATGGAGCTGGACCATCACTATGACTGCTGAAAACTGAGAAAGGGTTTCTGTTTGGTTGGGGTTTTTTTTTTTTTGTTTTTTGTTTTTTGAGGGGGTTGTTTTTGTATGTATTGTTACTACATATCTGCAGTTCTTAGCAAACATGAGCTCATCTTTCTGGTTTTTTATTTCCTGGTTTAAGAAACTGTGAGGGGTTTTTGTTTAACAGATAGAGAATGGATTGAGAAAGAAGCTGGTGAAGGTCTGGGGGGTGATTTTAAGGATTTAGCTCCACTCCTAAATATAATAGACATATACTTAGCAGGGATGGGGGCAAAATGGGCTGAGGCATAACACTCTTTGTAAATAGACAGTTGTTTGATCAGATGATAGACCAAAGAGCGAATATTCCCACAAAAGTCTGAACTCTTTCTTGTCTCTTTGGCATTCCCAAGGCCTAGTTTTCTGAGTTCTGTCAAACCAACAGGTTGAAATATCCATGTGTCCATCCATCTTTTAATTCAGCAAATGCTGCACTTTAGGGTAAAATAACTACTGTTATCCATAATGTTCATATCATATATCCATGTGCCCAGCCATCTCTTAATTCAGCAAATGCTGCACTTAAGGGTAAAATAACTACTGTTATCCATGATGCTCACTGACCTTTGTGTCTTCCCCTGGTTTTTGTTGTTGTTGTTGTTGATGGTGATTTTAGAATACAGCGATTTGAAGAAATATCTTTCACGTTTTCAAAGATACAAAAACTTGACGCACACACACCCAAGTAACTCAGTCCTAATACTGATAGAGTGTTTCAATCGATCAATCACAATGATCATGACCTTGCTGGCCATGAAAATCATATAAGCTGCTATAAGCAACTATGTGATGATGTATTTCTCTCTCTCTCTCTCTCTCTCTCTCTCTCTCTCTCTCTCTCTCTCTCTCTCTCTCTCTCTCTCTCTCCTCTCTCT
>JASPKP010001963.1:7500-10000 GCA_030674155.1 Stramonita haemastoma | reverse complement strand
AGGAGTAATGTGTCAATGGACGCCACAAGGCAAGAATCATTGCCGCAACGCAGCGTGCCTGGAAAACTCCCCTTACACGTGATGACTGCATCCTGGTATCCCGCATGTCACCGGTCAAAGGGCAGGGAAGGGAAGGGAAGGGAAGGGTGTGGTCTTTCTGGTCTGCAAAGTCAAGACAGAAGCCTGGCACATGCCTGTAGAGGCACTAGGGGTGTGGTCAAGAGGTCAAGTCAAGTCAAGTCAAAACACTTTAATCCTCCTGAAGGGCAGTTACAAAGAGGTGTGTCAGAAGCAGCCACCATACTTTGAGTTGTCCAGTGTGTGTGTGTGTAACCACTGTCACCTTCACTGCTCTCTCCTGCCCCACTTTCACCGGCACATCTGTCATCAAATGAAAGTGGGGGAGGGTTGGGGGGAGTGGACATTATTATTCAAAACATGACAGCAGAGAGAGAGAGAGAAGAGAGAGAGAGAGAGAGAGAGAGAAGAGAGAGAGAGAGAGAGAGAGAGGAGAGAGAGAGAGAGAGAGGAGAGAGAGAGAGAGAGAGAGTGCATGACAGCTTACTGGTCAGAGTCTGGGTGTTTTCAGCTTCATGCTCACACTGTTTCTTCCCCCAGAAGGCAAACCAGTCCACGCCTTGAGTAACCTTCGGCTGTGAAAGAGAACAGGGAAGTGTTGTGGGCTCCAGTTGCCCACTCTCCGTCTGTGTTCTCCACTGGTTGGAACTCTATGTCTGTAGCAGTATTTTCTTTACCTGGAATGAAGCATGCCCTCAGACAAAACATTGCTTTCTAAAGCCCCAACCCCACGTCATCTGTGTCATCAGAATGCATGGTTCTGAGTGGCTGGTTCTTAATATCATTGATGCAAGCAACAGCCTTAAGTGTTGTCAGTCATGAAAGTATGTACACCTTTGCCTGTTACCTGCCTACTTGGAAACAATTCAAAGCAAAGTGTGTGTTCTTTGATGATAAATAGCTAATGCAGAAAGAGGTCTTTTGAGGTCACCATTTCCCCCCCCCCCTCTCCCCCCCCAACCTGGCTTCAGCCTCTGGCGTGCACATCCCCAAGATGTTTTTGAAGCATCAGAGCTATGGGATATTTCTGGTTTACCATGGTTGATAACACTGAAGATCATTCTCAACACTTGCAATCTACCGCTTGAGTTTTGTTTCAGTAAGGTGAGACTCTTCTATCACTCCATCAGTCTCCCATATTCAGTGCCATTGAAATTTTCTGCTTTTTTTTCTTTCTCAATTAAATTAAGCTAGCAGTAATACAGTGGCCCATTCATGACAGCACGGGAAGATGCAACAAGTTTTTTTTTTAACCCCTTTATTCTCTTATCAATTTTCTCTGTTTTTGTACAGGTTTTTTTTTTTTTGGGGGGGGGTGGGGGAGGTCATACTTTTTGGCACAAGAATATGTGTTAAGCTTTATTCGGGGGTTAATGTAACCATAACGGTTTTGAAATCAGTGTTGGACCAAATATGGACCATTCTGTTGACTATAAAATAGACTTAGTTTGAATAATGAATCGTAGCATAAACAAGAATGAACAATTGGTTGAGTGGGTGTATGTGTGCGTGCGTGCGTGCTGCGTGCGCGCACGCATGTGTGTGTGCATGTGTGGTGTGTGTGTGTGTGTGTGTGTGTGTGTGTGTGTGTTGTGTGTGTGATGAGGAGGAGAAGGAGGAGAAGGAGGAGGAGAAGGAGGAGAAGGAGGAGGGAAAGTGATATTCTATACTATCATGCCGTGATGATTAGGAAGAGAAAATTAGATGTTCTGCACTCTGTCCCCATCTAAGATTCTCTTTCTTTCCATCAAAGCGTTCATACCTTTGATTTCTTCATAATCATTTTATTTTATATTTTACAGTTATACACCTGAACAACTCCTGTCCTCTCTCATGCTCACCAATAAACACAAGCACTTGTTATCAAACATATCTGCTAATTTTCTTGCAATTACAGTACTCTGTTTATAGTCTTCTGTGACAATAAGATCCAAGATGTTGTGGTCGCAAAGAAATTTACAGACAACCACTGTCGGACAAGTAATTGACTGTAAATTTCTTGGGGGGGGGGGGGGGGGGGGGGGGGAGCACAACATCTTAGGTCTTCTTGTCAAAGAAGACTATAAACAGAAAGAAACAGGCTGCAACAACAACAACCACAAAACTGGACACAGAATACTGAACCATCATGGCTGACAAGGGCTCAATTCTGCACAGGACACATTCCTGTTTAGTCTGAACCATCATGGCTGACAAGGACTGAATTCTCACAGCATAATTCCTGTTTAGTCTGAACCATCATGGCTGACAAGGACTGAATTCTCCACAGCATAATTCCTGTTTAGTCTGAACCATCATGGCTGACAAGGACTGAATTCTCCACAGCATAATTCCTGTCTAGTCTGAACCATCTATGGCTGACTCAAGATCTGAATTTCTCCACAGGCATAAATTTCCTGTCTAGTCTGAACCATCATGGCTG
>JASPKP010001963.1:0-2500 GCA_030674155.1 Stramonita haemastoma | reverse complement strand
TCTTAGCTCTTGGGGGCCGTCGTGTCGCCACAAATCCGGCGCCACACTTATCCAAGATGGTGGGAGAGAGTGTATGCATACAGTGCGATATTCTCTTGGTGCCATGGAGTCTTTTAGCGTGCAAAAGTGGGGGCTGGACGGGGCTGAAAACGGCTCTTTGGCTGGCATCTGTGCTCAAAACGGCACCTTAAAACCATAAGGGTGAAACATGTTCCCAAACCGCCTTGGCTCACAAAAGAACTAGAAGAAGCATGCTATCTTAGAGATTTCTTAAAAGAACATCAATATCATGCAGAGTCAAAAAGATTACGAAACGCCATAAACTCTTCAGAAACGTCAAGAAAAAAAGAAATATTTCCAATATTTACTATCTTCCCCCAAAAAACAACTAAAAAACTATTCGGAGGGCCATAAGGTAAATAACAAACAATCGTCTTCAAATCAAATGTAATCAAAGATGTTACTTCTGAACAACGCAACAATCACTTCATAAACGTTTCTACTAACGTTGTTAACAATGATGAATCAAAATCTAATAACCTGGATCACATCACATCCTAAAAACATCATAGAAACATGTGTCCCTGTCTATAACTGCAGGGTTCACTGCTCAGTCTGTACTACAAGGTCAAAAAAGGAACAAAAATGACCAAACCTAGCCATAAAACATTAAAACAATACTGCCAAGACAAGCATATTCCTTCAACACTCCACATACAATTTATTTCTGTTTTTAGGTCTATAATTACTTGATTCACCTCAAACAGTCAAGGACACGAGGTCTCAATGGAATAGACAGCAGAATTCTGAAACTGTCAGCTCTAGTTATCACAGACACTCTAACATAATATAATTTATATATATAACACCCATATTTGAAAAGAACTATTTGCCCAATGCCTTCAAAAACTGCTAAAGTGGTCCCCATCTACAAATTCATCTGGTGACACTTCAGATTCCTCAAATTATAGGCCAATCTGTATCATATCCCTCCTTTCAAAACCCCTGGAAAACATATAAGTAAACACTTAGTCAGTCATATAGACACTAACAACCTACTCCACCCAAAATCAATCAGGATTCAGACAAAATCACTCGCGTCATACTGCATTGACTAGTCGCATAGACAATTGGCTATAAAACATTAATGAAAATAAATGTTGTGGAGTATTTATTGTAGATTTAAAAAAAAAAGCATTTGATACAATTGACAACACACTTGTCATCAGAAAGCTAGACCTGTATAATCTGTCGTCAAATAGTCTAGAACTACTCGCTTCTTATCTTAACAACAGACAACAGTGTGTCTCAACAACATGTACATCCAATCTAAAACCCATTCCTTATGGAGTACCACAGGGATCTATACTAGGACCAATTCTCTTTCCATGATACATAAATGACCTTCCTCTACATATCGAATCCAAATGTGAACTATTTACTGATAACACAACCATACATACGAGCCATAAGCCATAAGTCCGGCGCCACACATGCCAAAGATGGTAACACAGGGTGTATGCATGCAGTACGGCATTGTCTTGGTGCCGTGGGGTCTGTTACCGTGCAAAAGTGGGGGTAGGACGGGGCTGAAAAGGGCTCTTTCGGTCGCTTCTTTGCCAGAAACGGCGCCGTTTTCTTCAGGGGGTTGTGTATGCGTGCGCGCTCGCGCGCGCGCTCTGGTGTTTGTCAGTGCGTTTGTTTGTGTGCGTGCGTACAGCGGGGACCCTCGCACTTCGGTGTGGTGCGTCATATTGCTGTATATTGTCATCATTCCCCCCCCCCCCTCTCTCTCTCTCTCTCTCTCTCTCTCTCTCTCTCTCGTCTCTCTCTCTCTCTCTGTCGTCTGTCTGTCTCTGTGTCTCTGTCTCTGTCTCTGTCTGTCTGTCTGTCTGTCTGTCTCTGTCTCTGTCTGTCTGTTTTCGCTTTTCGTAAGAGTAGGCCATCGTGTGCCCGGTGGGAACAGATGACATATATAAAACTGCATACACACGGGGACTAGACGTAAAAAAAGCACAAGAGTGCTTATTCCATTATCCTCGATAAAAAAAAACAAAAGAATAAAAGAATCAATCAATCAATCAACCAACCAATCAATCAATCAATCTGTCTGTCTGTCTGTCTGTCTGTCTGTCTGTCTGTCTGTCTGTGTCTGTCTGTCTCTCTCTCTATGTCTCTGTCTGTCTGTCTGTCTGTCTGTCTGTCTGTCTCTGTCTCTCTGTCTGTCTGTTCCGCTTTTCGTAAGAATAGGCCATCGTGTGCCCGGTGGGAACAGATGACATATATAAAACTGCATACACACGGGGACTGGACGTAAAAAAGCACAAGAGTGCTTATTCCATTATCCTCGATATAAAAGAATAAAAGAATCAATCAATCAATCAATCTCTCTCTCTCTCTCTCTCTCTCTCTCTCTCTCTCTCTCTCTCTCTCTCTCTCTCTCTCTCTCTCTCTCTCTCTCTCTCTCTCTCTCTCTCTCTCTCTCTCTCTCTCTCTCTCT
>JASPKP010001962.1:5000-12500 GCA_030674155.1 Stramonita haemastoma | reverse complement strand
CACATTATTCAAAAACCCCTCATATACCTTACAGGAGAGATCAACCATTTTGAACCAATGGAAAGAAGTCTGTTATCAACAGTCCAGTATAAAATTTTCAACCAATGAAGATTGCTCTACTGATAGTTGTTCGTTCACCAGTGCTTGGGAAATGTACTATCAGAGTTGTGTGTGTGTGTGTGTGCTCGTTCTTTCAAACTGGGGAACTTGTATTACTCCTGCGTGTCTTTTGTCCAATAGCATGAAAAAAGAGGAAATGATGTTGACTGTGAGTTGCTAACTCCTGGAACATGTTAGAATTGGTGGTGACTTACATATAATATGCATGGTGTGTGCGCGAGCGTTTTTTGTGTGTGTGTGTGTGTGTGTGTGTGTGTGTGTGTGTGTGTGTGTGTGTGTGTGTGTGTGTGTGTGTGTGTGTGTGTGTGTGTGTGTAGTAAGAGAAGAGAGAGAGAGAGAGAGGGGAGAGAGAGAGAGAGAGAGAGAGAGAGAGAGAGAGAGAGAGAGAGAGAGAGAGAGAGAGAGAGAGAGACAGACAGACAGACAGACAGACAGACAGACAGACAGACAGACAGACAGACAGACAGACAGACAGACAGACAGACAGACAGAGACAGAGAGAGAAGAGGAGAGAAAGATAGATAGAGAGAGACAGACAGACAGATAGACAGACAGAGACAGAGGTGAAGAGAGAGAGAGGGAGATAATGTGTATGTGTGTGTGTGTGTGTGAGAGAGAGAGAGAGAGAGAGAGAGAGAGGAGAGAGAGAGAGAGAGAGAGAGAGAGAGAGAGAGAGAGAGAGAGAGAGAGAGAGAGAGAGAGAGAGAGAGAGAGAGAGAGAGAGGAATCTACAGTGTGTGTGTGTGTGTGTGTGTGTGTGTGTGTGTGTGTGTGTGTGTGTGTGTGTGTGTGTGTGTGGTGTGTGGTGGTGTGGTGATGGTGGTGGTGGTGGTGTGTATGTGTGTATGTGTGTGTGTGTGTGTGTGTGTGTGTGTGTGTGTGTGTGTGTGTGTGTGTCTGTGTGTTTGTGTGTCTGTGTGTTTGTGTGTCTGTGTATGTTGACGACAAATGCCCAGCAGGCATTTGGTTTCATCTCGCTACAGCCAAAGTATAATGTCTATGCTCTCATGTCCTTCCTCCCTCTGATCTTCTTCTTTACTGAACTTATTTCAACTCTCTCATGCAATAAAGGAACATCAGACCGATCACACTAAAGCACTGACAATCTGAGTTGGGTCTCGGGGAAAACAAAAGAACTGTTGCAATAGAGGTTGAACATTAACCAGGCTTTTGCCCGCTTGTTTCTCTGTTTTTGTATATATTCTTTTATATCGAGTTTAATGGAATAAACAGCCATATGCTTACATTTTGCATCCAGTCCCCGCGTATATGCAGATTTGTAAATCTTGTCATCTGTTCCTACTGGGACACGATGGCCTGCTCTCTCGAAAAACAGAACAGGATTTAACGTGTGCGCAAGATGTTCTTCGTGCGTTCGAACACGGGGTCATGGTTTGTAGTCTTATCCGAAGAACTTTTGGGGGGAGTGGAGTCAGCACTGATGCTAACTCCTTTTTTGTTTATGATATCAACTCTTTTTGGTTTTTTAATATTTTAATAGCAGTAAATATGGAAAAAAAGGAAAATGACGTTTATGTTACTTCATTTTTATGTGGGCTGGTGGTCTAAAGGTATTGCCCCTGCCTAGAAAGCGAACAGTCCCGGTTAGGAATGTGCGGTGGTTCGATCCAAAACCTTACATTATCAGTGGTGGTCTGGACGTTAGTCAGTTGGACGAGACCATAAACCGAGGCCACGTACGTTACAATCGTTATTTTGAATTAAAGTAAGGTAAATGTGTTCCATACACTTTGTGGTTGTAACGAAGCAAGACATCAGAGACCTCAGCTTATCTAGGGGCCAGAATATTGAGAGCGATGTCCATCTCCTCTCCTTCACTGCTTTACCTTGTCTGACCCCAAAGAGGGCAGGTACCCATTTACATATGGGTGACCCGGGGATATCACTGAAGCCAAGGCGCACAAACGGTCACCCATGGAACTGTTAATCACGATCAATGCTGCTTAACCTTAGCTGGAGGAAAGTGAGTGCTCTGTCTTCTGAGCTATCCCGCCCCCATATAATTATTTCGCCTATGTAAAAGAACCCACGGCAAGAAGGGAATTGTCCCTGGTAACATTTTGTAGAAGAAAGCCACACTGATAGGGACACCAATACAGACAGGAAAAGATAAAAACAAATAATGTGTGGCTCTGCTCTTGTGGCAATGTGCTCTCACCGGGGAAGGACATCCCAAATTTCCCCGCAGTAAAATCTGCCCTGACTTCAAACGTTTGAAAATGAATTAAATAAATATGCATGACTCTTGCATGTTTCTTTCTCTTGAAAAAGAAAACGAGAAGTGAGAATAACATTAGCTACAGCTGCAAGTCTCAAAAAAGAGATCTTATACAATCCTGTCTTGCTGTCAGTGTGATGTGGGCACATGTACCCGAGTTACGTAGGTGTGAGAGTGTCAGTGCGTGTATGTTTGTATGTGCAATTTTCTGGTTGCATGCGTGAGTCTACTTGTTTTTTTGTGTATGTGTGTGTGTGTGTGTTGTGTGTGTGTGTGTGTGTGTGTGTGTGTGTGTGTGTGTGTGTGTTGTGTGTTTGTGGTGTGTTGTGTATGTGCGTGTGTGTATGTGTGTGTATGTGTGTGTGGTATGTGTGTGGTGTGTGTGTGTGTGTGTGTCTGTCTGTCTGTCTGTCTGTCTGTCGTCTGCATGTATGCCTGTGTGTGTTTGTGTGTCTGTGTGCGCACTCGCACGTATCTGTGTATGTGTGAGTGTCTTGCGTGCATGCATGCGTGCATGCGTGCCTCTGTGCGTGCGCGCGCGCGCGCGCGTGTCTGACATTTTAGAAGTTTGAACCAAAACAAAGGTTGAACAAGGAAAAGAAAAGTTTCAAAGTATCCTATAACACGTGCAAGTTACTGGCAGAAACCTAATGACTGTCTCGGTTTCTTGTTTGGCTGTCATTGAGTGTAGAATTGAGCATCTGCACTTTGTCGGCCGGGTTATAAAAACTCCTAGAAAATGCGATATTTGTAGTAGCAGTAGTAGTGGTGGTGGTGGTGGTGGTGGTGGTGGTGGTGGTGGTGGTGGTGGTGGTGGTGGTGGCGGCGGTGGTGGTGGTGGCAGTAGTGGTTGTAGTTAGTAGTAGTAGTAGTAGTAGTAGTAGTAGTAGTAGTAGTAGTAGTAGTAGTAGTAGTAGTAGTAGTAGTAGTAGTAGTAGTAGTAGTAATAGTAGTAAACAAAATGGCATAACCTTAAAATAGCTCTGACAGAATTTAGACAGAGCAGATACCTGATATGACTATAATCTTGACCAATAGCCAGAGTTTTGTTGCCGATGGGTGCTATATATCTATAGGGGACGTGATAGCCTAGTGGTCAGAACATTGCGCTCGCAATTTGACGATTCCCGTTCGAGGGGATTTTTCCCATGGAGTTAGCCACAGTGCTGACTCCACTCTCCAAAAAATCCTTCAGATGAGGAACATAATCCGAGGCTTCATGTGCGAACACACGCAGAACACCATGGGCGTACATTCATTTATGTTCCGATTTTCGGAAGTGTTGGCGCGCCACTGTGGGCTGGTGGGAATGGATGATGAAATTTACAAGACTGCATATATACGGGGACTGGATGTAAAAAAAAAACAACGCTCATGAGTGTTTATTCCTAGATCCTTGAGATACAAAAATAAAATAAAAAAAACAAAATAAAATAACCAAAATGCATACACTGAGGAGTTTTGTGGTTTGGAATGTTACGTTGGCATTGCTATCAGCTTTGACCATCTCTCAACATAAAAACTGGCGCTTTGGAAATGTCATGTAAACTTGATGAGTATGGTGTAAAAGATCCAATCCAATCATGTTGCTTATAGCCCCACCGGCTGGATCTAAAAGGTAAAAGTAAATGTATCCCATAACTATGTGGTCATAGGGGTTGGAGGGAGGCATCAGAGACCTCAGCTTCTCCATTCCTTCTCTGTTACCCCCACCCCCCCTCCTCCCTCCATCCTTCTGTCATCCAAGGTGTTTTTTTTTTAACACCTTTGTACTGTATGTATAAAATGTACTGTTTTCTATAGAACTGTTCCACACGCATCTAGATTACACATTATCTAAAAAATAAAGACACGCAATCTCTATGATAACATGGGCTTTCTAAGGATTCTGGCCAGCACTAAAAGGCTGCAGTCAACAGTTAAGGAAAGCAGATTGATTAATTTGTCCTCTGACAGAAGGAGAGAGGGAGAGAGCGAAGAGGGATTGAGACAGCACTAATTTATTGCATGTCAGAAATAATTTCCAGGTCAAAAGTTAAGTGGGTTAATCGGAGGAGCGGACAAGGATCAAATTAACCAATCAGAACAACACGGGGGAAAATTAACCAATCAGAGCAGCACAGAACAAAAATGAATTCACCAATCAGAAAGAAAAACGTAGGAAAATTATCCAATCATAGCAACAGAGAACAAAAGAAATAAACCAATCAGGGTAACACATGAAAAATTAACTAATTAGTGTATAAGACTAAGAGCACATCATTAGACTTAACTGAATTTGAACATGTGACAACAAATGATTTTTGGACAAATAATTGAGCAGGATCAATGTGTGTGTGTGTGTGTGTGTGTGTGTTGTGTGTGTGTGTGTGTGTGTGTGTGTGTGTGTGTGTGTGTGTGTGCATGTGTGTATGTGTCTCTGTGTGTGTGTGAGAGAGAGAGAGAGAGAGAGAGAGAGAGAGAGAGAGACAGAGACAGAGACAGAGAGACAGACAGACAGAGAGACAGACAGACAGACAGACAGACAGACAGACAGACAGACAGACAGACAGGCAGACACAGACAGACACAGACAGACAGACAGGCTAACAGACAGACAATGCAAGGCAAAATATTGTATTCAAAAGATACTAGATAAGCACTTTGTACTTTTTGCATGAATTTCTCAACAGAGAGAGAGAGAGAGAGGAGAGAGAGGAGAGAGAGAGAGAGAGAGAGAGAAGAGAGAGAGAGAGAGAGAGAGAGAGAGAGAGAGAGAGAGAGAGAGAGAGAGAGAGCTCCAGGTTTTATAATTATATACACTGACCTTAGGCCACAATCCACGGAGTTTGGGATTGGAGGAGGTTCAACAAAATATCATGTTAAATATAATGGAACATGACGAGCAAATTAGAGAAAGACAGACAGGAAAAGACTATAGTGTTATACATCTCCTTAACATCCTTCTAGAACATACCCTATTTGTTTTCTTGCGGTCCTACTTTATTGTTTCTTTGCTAGACATAATGGCCACAATCCCATCATTGACATTTTACAACTCCGAAAGCGATGTATTCTTTTGTAGTTTTTTTTTCCTAACTAAACTCCTGTTTATGGTTGATATAAATACCCTTGAAGAAACGATAAGGATTAATAACATTATATCATTCGTGTACATAAAAACCACTGGTGTCCATTGTCCTCCGTGGGGATGTAAACGACCTGTCAGTATAAATAGCATCCCACCTTTTAGAAACATTCGGTGCTAAGAAATGTCTTCTTTTCTGTTCATTGTTTCTGGCTTGTTTTTGTTCCTCCTGTGAGACGTTTCTTGTCTGTTCCCAGCCTTCTTCGTGCTGTTTTTTATTTTTTTTTCTTAAAAGACTTAAAAAATGATAACAATTCTCTCCCATGCTAAAGTTGGCTGCCTTGGGCTTGATTTGCCAGGCGCTTAAAAGCAGCGCAACGCATTTTTCGCTCATGTGACAGACAGCAATGAATGTTGTTTGAGTATATATATATATATATATATATTATATATATATATATATATATATATATATATATATATATATATATATATATATATATTATATATATATATAAAAAACATTTTCCCTCTGTCTGTCAGTCTCTCTCTCACACACATACACACACATGCACGAGCGTGCGCACACACACACACACACAACACACGCACGCACGCACGCACACACACACACACACACACACACACACACACACACACACACACACACACACACACACACACACACACACATACACTTCCTCCCCCTGCTGAGTTTAAAATTACAAAAAGAGAAGTCTTTTCAGAAAAGTTGATAGCTTCTTTCAATCTCATTTTACTGGTCAGGTCAAAATCCAGAGCAATGGCCAGCCACCCTCACCCTCACTTGCACAGCATTCGTGTAAATCTCTTCAATGTGACAGAACAGACACGCATAGTTCTGGAACACCCTTCTTCTGGATTTGATGAAAACTCTTGGTGGGCCGTACGTAAATAGTTTAGGTATCTGTCAGTCTCCCAGAGTCTCTAGAGCTCAAATAGCTCAAAGCCTGGGTAAATAAGTATGGAAGGCAAGTTGTTAACCATACTGCAGACCTCCCCCCCCCCCCCTTCCTCTCCTCCCTCTTTCTCTACTTTGCTGGAATCGTCCATTAGAAAAACAATCGCCGACACGAATGGCTCTTGTGCCGTCGCAGGAGCTACCAGAACGATGCCAGTCTTCTTCTTCTTTTTCTGGTTCTTGTTCTTGTCTTGTTCTTGTTCTTGTTCTTGTTCTTCTCTCTTCTTCTTCTTCTTCTTCTTCTCTTCTTCTTCTTCTTCTTCTTCTTCTTCTTCTTCTTCTTCTTCTTCTTCTCCTTCTTCTTCCTCATCTTTGCAATTCTTCTTCTTCTATCCCACAGTCTGTTTAGACCGTATGGGCGCCACGGAAGACCTCACAACCAGATCTCTCCATTTCCCTCTGTCCTCGACCTTTCTCAGGGTTTCACTCAGCCTGAGGCCCATCCACTCTCGGATGTTGTCCTCCCATCTCTTTCTCTGCCTGCCTCTCCTTCTCCTACCTTGCACAGTTCCCTGCAGAATCGTCTTGGCAAGCCCTGTTGATCTTGCGACGTACCCATGCCACTTCAGTTTGCATTTTGTGACTGTGGTCAGATCTTCAATGGCCCGATGGCTTGACCGATTCTGATTCTCACTTCCTCGTTAATAGTGTGGTCATTGTAAGAGATGCCAAGGAGCGTTGCCATATACAGCCCCAAACTGCCCTGGGGACTTCAACTCCACGATTGTTCATCGAGGATGGTGTCTAAATACGACACCTGCCTGCATGCTGTTCTTTTTATCTGTTGTCATCCGCTCCTACCCGCACACAATGGCCTGCTCTTCCAAAAGACGAAACGGGTTTTGAGCATGTGCGCAAGATGTCCTGCTTGTGTTCGTACACGGTGCCTCAGTTAATAGTTTCTTCAGCAACCGCTGACCCCGTCAGAGTTATTTTAGGCTGTAACAAAGTTGTGTACCTGTGTGAATAACTTGATGATTGAGAGAGAGAGAGAGAGAGAGAGAGAGAGAGAGAGAGAGAGAGAGAGAGAGGAGAGAGAGAGAGAGAGAGAGAGAGACAGAGACAGAGACAGAG
>JASPKP010001961.1:5000-7500 GCA_030674155.1 Stramonita haemastoma | reverse complement strand
CAGGTGGTGTTCTTTTGCTAATTCGGAAATCCTTGTCAGCTTATATCTCAGTAGTTAA
The DNA here is from genome assembly GCA_030674155.1 of Stramonita haemastoma. NCBI lineage: Eukaryota > Metazoa > Mollusca > Gastropoda > Neogastropoda > Muricidae > Stramonita > Stramonita haemastoma. The sequence continues at coordinate 7,442 of JASPKP010001961.1, read as the reverse complement.
TATTGTTTGTGAAAATACTGTAGCTGTTAAAGTTAAGAAATCTGTGTTTAACTGTGACAAGGATGTACTGATGGTGGCATGTTACGTTGTACCAGAAAATGGTCCGTTGTATGACACAATGGCGATTAAAGATGGTATAATAAACTTAGAAGAAAGCCTCCTGCAAGTTCTTCAAAACAACAGCATGCATGTACTGATCCTTGGTGATCTGAATGCAAGAACCGGGAGCGCACAGCCATGTCAGGAAGATGTAGTTAACTTTGCATCTTGCTTCGATGATGATGATAATATTGATGACTTTTTAGGTAACGATGTTTTTACAGCGAAGTTCAAAGGATAGCACTGTAAATAACTTTGGCCAGTCCCTGTTAAACTTATGTTTCATGTTTGATTGTGTCATACTGAATGGTTGTTGTGATAGTGTCTCTAATGGAGATTTCACATATGTTTCACCACATGGATGCAGTGTAATTGATTATGTTATTTTGTCAAAAGATATGCTTTCTCTTAACTGCTGTGAACATAATGTCAGTGACCATATTGATTCTTGGCACCTGCCAGTTGAATTCATATGGAAAAAAAACAGAGGAAGACATCAGTCCACAGAAAGTAGACAACGCAGGCACTGAGGATCGTTTTATCTGGTTTGAAGACTGTCTACACACTTATGTAGAGGAACAAAAATCCGCAGTCTTCAAACAGAAGATAGAGCAGGCTGTCATATCTATCAATGCTGATATTGACAGCTCTTTGAACATATTCATGGAATCACTGTACAGTGCAGCTGCTTGCATGGTAAGAACGACAGGTAATAGGAAAAGAACAAATGACTGGTTTGATGAAGAATGTAAACGAAAGAAAAGAACAGTGAGAGGGTTATTAAGAAAATTTAAACGATCAAAAAGATTGTGTGATGAAAAGAGGATAGCATATGTAACGGAAAGAAATCAATATAAGCTTTTGTTAAAAAGGAAGAAAACTGAATTTGATGAATCAAGATTAAAAAAGCTTAAAGAATCAATTCATGATGCAAAACTGTTTTGGCAAATTATTAGGTCAGTTAACAGAAAAAGAGTAATTTACAATAACATTAGCATTAATCAGTGGTACGACCATTTCCTTGCACTGTTTAATGGAGAAGATGATGTACCACAGCAAGAAGAAAGTGTTGAAATTGAAGAGGGTGACTTATCAGATATTTCTATGGCAACCTGTAATGAGCCAATTTCTAGACAAGAGGTTGTAGCCAGTATTGGTAAACTCAAGTGTGGAAAGAGTGCAGGTCCTGACAAGATTGTCAGCGAAATGTTGAAACATGCTGGTAATGAGGTCATTGATTTTCTTGTTGCCTATTTCAATAAACTCTTTGATTTTGGCCTTTTTCCTGTGGAATGGTCAAAATCTATGATTGTACCCATCTATAAGAAAGGGGATATAGACCAACCAGGTAATTATCGTGGAATAGCTTTAACTAGTGTGGTTAGCAAGATATATACAGATATTTTAACCAAAAGGCTTTCTAGATGGGCTATGGAAGAAGATAAAATAATTGAACAGCAAGCAGGCTTTAGAGCAGGCTATTTTACAGTTGACCATATTTTTACGCTTTTTGCCATTGTTCAAAAATTCTTGCAACAACACACTAAACTTTATGTTGCCTTTGTAGATTTTAGAAAGGCGTTCGACTCGGTCAATAGAAACAATTTGTGGGAAGTATTGAGGAAATGGGGTGTATGTGGAAAAATGTATAAGGCGGTACGAAGTGTTTATAACTCTGTTTTTGGCATGTGTGCGTGATAAGAGTTATTATTCAGATTATTTTGCTTGTCCAAAAGGAGTAAAACAAGGTTGTTTGCTCAGTCCCCTATTGTTCTCTCTATTTATAAATGAATTGGCTCTTGAAGTATCCAGAGCAGGAAAGCATGGCATTCAACTAATGACTGATACTGTTGAAATATTTCTATTATTGTTTGCTGATGATGTTATCTTATTATCTGAATCTGCTATTGGTCTCCAAAATCAGTTGAACAGACTTAAGAGAGAAGCAGATAGATTATGCTTGGTTGTCAATCTTGAAAAGACTAATGTAATGGTGTTTAGAAAGGGAGGGTACTTAGGTTCTAGGGAAAAGTGGATGTATGGGAATGAAGAAATTAAGGTTTACCAATTCATATAAATATTTGGGGATGGGTTTCACAACAAAGCTGAGCATTAATAGTGCCTTGGTAGATGTTTGTAACAGAGGAAAAAGAGGAGTTATGGAAATACAGAAATCTATGAAAAAAACTGAATACCACAGATCTAAAACTGTTTTGGAAGATGTTTGATACTCAGATAGAACCAATATTAACGTATGCATCTGAGGTTTGGGGATTGTATGAAGAAGGCAAGCGAATTGAAAAAGTTCACACATTTGCTATAAAGAGATTTCTAATCTGTTCC
>JASPKP010001960.1:22500-25366 GCA_030674155.1 Stramonita haemastoma | reverse complement strand
CCAAATTGTATTGGAGAAGCAATGAATTTTGGGAAAAAAGAAAAACGGAACAGAGAGGGGGGAGAGGGGGAAAGAGATGAAGAGGGGAAGGAGGAGGGGAGGAGGGAGGAGAGGGGGGGGAGAGGGGAGGGACGGAGAAGAGAGAGAAGGGGGAGGAGGGGAAGGAGGGGGGAGAGAGAGAGAGAGAGAGAGAGAGGGCAGGGAATATCATTAAAAAAAAGAAAAGAAAAGAAAAGCAACACACAAAATAAATCTTTCCATACAGGGCAATAACAAACCAATGCAAAAATGCGATAAAATCAAAACCGAGCATTAAAAACAAACAAGCAAATAACACGATAATGACAATACAGACCTACCAATATGTCAAAGTAACATGCATTCAAAAAAGGACTAGTAATAAAAGACTATAAAGATAAAACCTTTGCATTTTTATCACAAATAAGTTGTACTGAAAAAGAGAGAGACAGAGACAGACAGACAGAGACGGAGAGAGACAGAGACAGAGAGGGACAGAGAGAGACAGAGAGATCCGTAGTGTGTACATACACTCAAGCACACACACACACACACACACACACACACACACACACACACACACACACACACACACACACACACACACACACACACACACACACACACACACACACATCCTTCGGATGAGACTATAAACCGAGATCCCGTGTGCGAACGTACGCAGAACATCTTGCGCACATGTTAAAACCCGTTCCGCTTTTCGGAAGAGTAGGCCATCGTGTGCCGGTGGGAACAGATGACAAAATTGACAAAACTGCATACACACGGGGACTAGATGTAACAAAAAAGCACATGAGTGCTTGGTCCATTATCCTCGAAATAAAAGAATGAAATAAAAATGCACACACACACACACACACACACACACACACACACACACACACACACACACACACACACACACACACACACACACACACACATCCTTCAGATGAGCGTCTAAGCCGATGTCCCGTGTGCGATCGCATGCAGAACACATTGCATACACGTTCAAACCTATGAGCAGGCCATTGTATGCCGGTGGAAAAGGATGACAAAATCTACAAAACTGCATACACACGGGGACTGTATGTAAAACAGCACATGGGTGCTTATTCCAGTTTCCTCGAAATAAAAGAACACACACACACACACACACACACACACACACACACACACACCACACACACACACACACACACACACTGCGATTGGTGCAATGTCTTTATTTCCATATATATGCAATAACTGCAGTGGCTTTCTTAACACAGGGTAAGTAGACAGTAATCGTGCTTTGTAATATATTGTATTGTATTGTATTGTATTGTATTGTATTGTATTGTATTGTATTGTATTGTATTGTATTGTATTGTTTTGTATTGTTTTGTATTGTATACCACTTTATCACGACAAATGTTACGCTCATCTGCGTGAAATTCGGGCTGTTCTCCCCTGGGAGAGCGCCGCTACAAGAGCAGCGCCACCTTTTTGCTTTTTTTTCTTCTCCTGTCTATGTGTATTTGGTTTCCACCTTTTTTTTTTCTTATCCTGTCTTCATATACATGGATTTGGCTTCCTATCAGAATGGCCTTTTCGACATAATTTGCCAGGGACAACTCTCTTGTTACCATGGGTTCTTTTACGTGCATCAAATTAGTATTACACACGGGACCTCGATTTATGGCTTCAAAACTTCACGGTCTTGTGGATAGGGGGAAAATTTCGGGCACAAACGGGGATCAAACCACCACACACTTCAAACCCGAACTTTTCACTTTCTAGGCAGGTGCGTTATCTCTAGACCATTGATCCACGGTGTTGCAGTGTTCTTATCAGCATTTGCCAATAATATTATATCAAAGCCATATTATGGCTTTGAACTTTTAACATGGTTAGAGTACAGCGATGATAGTCCACTCTGTTTGCTGTAACCATTTTCCCTTTTAACATGGTTAGAGTACAGCGAATATAGTCCACTCTGTTTGCTGTAACCATTTTCCCTTTTAACATGGTTAGAGTACAGCGAATATAGTCCACTCTGTTTGCTGTAACCATTTTCCCTTTTCGTTCCTTGTTTAGAGCTCCGAGGTTCACCCATGGCGAGGTTTTGTGTATGCGACCGTTTTAGCCCACCACAAGGAAGTCACATTCCGACTTGGGGTTGTATGCAGGATAGGTTCATGTTTCGTAACCCACGGAATGCTGATGTGAATTACAGTATCTTTTAACGACTGCACTGCCACCTTTTTTACTTTTACCTTTTTACTTGTCATATCAATGAAATTAGTGAAAGTGTCAGTCTAGATAACGAAGTAGGTCAATAGTTTTGTGGCAATACAAACAGAACAAATAAAACTTGATCATTTTTTATCCTGGAAGGTAAATAGATTGCTTTCAAACCTCTCTGATTGAGATTTCGTATCTTATATGCATAGCTTTGGTTTTATTTCTCTGACATAATCCTTCCTGGAAAATATCCAGCCATGTTTTTAGTGGTTTTAAGGCCTTCTGTTAATGGGTATTTAAAGTTAGCCATCAAGAGAGGCCATCTAGTGAGTTGGCTTGTTTAGTAAAGCATGAGTTCGCTGCCCTGGTGAAAATTTTAATGTTGAGATGTTCCATACCCTAATATTTGCACTTTTCTTTGTGACAAATCTCTATTGTGTACTTTAAGAAATGTTTTGCTTGTTTCTGAGTATATCCCATTGAAGTTTCTCCTTCTTATAACATGTTTGCCAATGATAACGGAATTGCTATGTGGGAAGAATGTTAAATTAATTGTGTGGTGACACTGGATGAAGTAGATGTTATTTTATGCGGAGACTTAAACAGCAGGACATCAAACTTT
>JASPKP010001960.1:5000-17500 GCA_030674155.1 Stramonita haemastoma | reverse complement strand
ACGATACACAAAACTGCCCATGTTTCCCAACAAAGCAACAAAAGCAAAAACAGCAAGAATGATCCCGTACAATCCAGATTTCAACAAATTTTCACACGAGGAGATTTCATCAACGGGCGCGACACATTTCCCAGTGAAAGTATCAGGCAGCATAGCAGAACAGCACAACTTGAAGTTGTCTCCAGAAACGTGGCGAAGTTTGTCCATCCCCTTCATAAAACCAGGGCTGAAGTGGGAGAGGGGGCAACCTTGTACATCCAAAGTGGTCAGAGAGGTAAATAACCTACTTCCCTGCAGTGACGTTAGTTCGCTTCGAGACAAATCTAAAATCTGCAGCCGAGGCATGACCTCTGAAAATAAATGTAAGTTGGAGAACTGATCTGGAACTGTGGAAAGGTTCAATAATAACAATGTTAACAATTTGTAACGAGCACTAGAACTGGACAAACCTGTGGACAGAGGGTTGCCGGCAAGGACCAGCTCTTTCAGGGTTTTAAGATTCGTTAAATGCTGAAAGTGCACAGTCTGAAGCAAGTTGTCACTGAGGTCCAACACGTGCAGGTTGACCAGCCTCAGGTCACTGACATTTCTCCACCCACAAGCTCCAACCCCCAGATGGATCAGCATGGTGTGATTGGCTATGACGTCTGGGGTCAGCCCAGTGCCTCTGCCTTCCAGGTAGCGCGGGTGAAGGACAGTCTCCGAGCGATACAGGGTCATGCCGTAACAGACACACCCGTCAGGGCAACTGTCCGTTATTCCACACATCAGCTCATCATCATGGAGTGGACACTGCACCAGGTCATCACACAGTTGTGTCCAGTGTAAACAGATGGTGTTTTCCAGTCCACGGCACCGGTACAACCCTGTACACGTGTACACACCACACCCAGCTTCATCCTCATGCCCCGGGCAGTCTATCATGCCGTTACACCTGGTAAAGACAGGTAAACAGTAGCCGTCACCAGGACACTGGTAGTGTGTAGCTGGACACTGGGTTGTGTTGGCAGGGAGAGGGGTCAGGGTAAAACTGCCGGGTCTGGTGAAGCTGACCACTGCTGGAGGGGTGGTCACGTTGAAGGGGATAGGCCTTCTTGACCCTTCACAATACCGTTCGTCTGTACGTGAGGCGCAGTCATCTCGATTATCACACCTCTGCCTGGTATGTATGCACTGAACATAGGAACAAAACAGAACATGAATCAGCAAGTTTGTCTGTGATATAGATGTATTGAGAATTATGAATGAAATCGAAAATGAATCATTAAGTGTGGCTCTTATATAATTATATGCACTGAAAATAACAACAAAACAAAATTAATCACCAGGTATGTATGTATGTATGTATGTATGTATGTATGTATGTATGTATGTATGTATGTATGTATGTATGTATGTATGTATGTATGTATGTATGTATGTATGTATGTACACATGTACGTATGTACGCATGTACGCATGTACGCATGTACGCATGTATGTATGTATGTATGTATGTATGTATGTATGTATGTATGTATGTATGTAGGTAGGTAGGTAGGTAGGTAGGTAGGTAGGTAGGTAGGTAGGGATGTACGTACGTACGTAGGGATGGATGAATGCATGTATGGATGGATGTCTCTGTCTGTCTGTCTGTCTGTCTGTCTGTCTGTCTGTCTGTCTGTCTGTCTGTCTGTCTGTCTGTCTGTCTGTCTCTCTCTCTCTCTCTCTCTCTCTCTCTCTCTCTCTCTCTCTCTCTCTCCCTCTCTCTCTCTCTCTCTCCCTCTCTCTCTCCCTCTCTGTCTGTCTGTCTGTCTGTCTGTCTGTCTGTCTGTCTGTCTGTCTGTCTGTCTGTCTGTCTGTCTGTCTGTCTGTCTAAGTAACTGAGAAAATATAGTGGAGAAAACATATGCACACAACCAGTTTTAACTTCATTCTCATTATAAAAACATTTTTTGTCGAATGTTAAAAAAGCCTTATCATAAGATAAATAAAAGTTCTTTGAAGACAGCATTTAAGGATTATTAAATCATGCCTTTGGCCTGACCTGACACGGAGTTTCGGCTCCTGGTTGAGCGCTCTTCAAGTCCCAATGGTAATTAAAGCCTACCATCTGTGGTACCTTACAGCAAGATCGATCTATCTATCCATTCATCCATTCATCCATCTATCCATCTATCTATCTATCTGTCTAGCTACCTATCAACCTATAATAATAATGATAATAACAATAACAATAACGATGATGATGATGATGATGATGATGATGATGCGTCGAATTTTTTTTTTGCGCTATATTTTGTAAAAAAAAAAAAAAAAAAAAAAAGCATTTGCATTCGGTGTACTCACCTGTGAATTAACAACACACAATCAACCAGTAACAATATAGTTAGCAAATTTGAACACACACACACACACACACACACACACACACACACTAGCCACCACACACACAACACACCACGTGTACACACGCACACATAACATAAGGTTATACACTTTGGCAGGGTGATGGGGATTTCAGATGTTAAAGGCAGGGACAGATAGGAGATGAAAACAGGAGGGGGAAAATCTTAGGTTTGAAGTAAATGTGTCTTGAGATTGGATTTAAAAGTGTCATAATTAGGCTTTGGGTGAAGGGAGAGAGGGAGGTTATTCTAGATCGATGGACCAGAAATAGAGAAAGAGCAGCCGTCAACACTAGATAGGTCGAGTCTAGGTATCCCTAAGGGCAAGGTATCCACAGGTAAGTGGAGGGAACGAGGAGTGTAGGCTACAGGTAAAGACATTCACAGAGGTAGGAGGGTGCAGTTTTGTGGAGACATTTGTTTTAGAGGGCACTGATCTTAAAGTTTACTCTCTGTAGTAAGGGAAGCCAGTGGAGAGAGAGGGGTAATGTGCTCAGATTTTTTTTCTTTCTGAGGACAAGTCGAGCTGCAGAGTTTTGTATACGTCGAAGGGAGTGGATAGATGATGTTGGCAGACCAGCCAAAAGAGAATCACAATAGTCCAGTTGTGAAAGAATATGAGAAGTGACAAGTTTGGATGTTGCATCAGTGGACAGGTACTTTCGAATTGCACTAATGTGCCGTAGTTGATAGAAGCACGATTCGCAGGTGTGGGTTATGAATTTTTGCATGGAGAGTGTGTTGTCAATAAAGACCCCTAGATACTCGACAGCAATGGATAGAGGGATTGATGTATTGCTGAATTATAGTAAAACTGTTGTGATGGAAGATGGTTTGCGTTTGGTCCCCCCAAGTAAGGGTTCTACCTTTCTTTCTTTCTTTCTTTCTTTCTTTCTATTCTATCTATCTATCTATCTATCTATCTATCTATCTATCTATCTATCTATCTATCTATCTATCTATCTATCTATCTATCTATCTTCTATCTATCTATCTATCTATCTATCTATCTATCTATCTATCTATCTATCTATCTATCTCAACTTTTAAACAATCAAACAATTAAGTTAAAATAGAAGCAATGTACCAGCCGCCATGGTGCCATGGTTAGCGTCTTGGGTTATGGACTGGAAGGTCGCAGGTTTAAATCCCATTAGAGTCATGGGGATTTTTCGGACCACGGCCGGCTCCTGCCAAGAGTGGGTGTGCTTTGGGCTCAGTGGGAAGACTGGGACCATACAGTCAAGTTTTATCCCCTTTAGGAATGCGAATTTGAGTGTGTTGCTCAAAACGTTTTACCTTACCAACATTACAGGTGTCTGTATCAGTCGGGCCCTTTCACGTTGGGATATGTTATGATAGTAAGTGTAGAGAGTAAGCACATGCACTTCCAGCATCATTGCATCATCCTCAGTATCATTATCATTGATCATGCAACAACAAAAGGCCTATGATTCACTGATTCCAGTTGCTCTGGTCTCATGGCGACCTCAGACTCGGTTTCCCTATACACTTCTGTGCCTCTGTTGAGTTTGTGTCAAAGTCTTAGGGGTTAGAGATTCACGGGGGATGGTCGTCGGAGGGATGTTGTGGTGGTTGCCATTTTGGGTGGGTGACTCATTCAATCTTGTCCTGTGACTGAGCTAATACTGTCATTAGCAGGGGGCTTAGTAGGTGGTGCTCTGCATATGTTAGGCTGGCTCCACTGAACACCACCAAAGTGACACAGCAGCAGTGCAGGGTCCCTCTGGCTGGTGGCTCCATGGCAGCCTGATATTGATGAGCTCCATGTGGACTTTTGACCCTGGGGATGCCACATAGTGAATCTGGGTATAGCTGTGGCAGGGAAATTGAGATGAGTGGTGTGGGATTAGCAGGACAGAAACGTCACAAAAGATGAGGCAGCACAAAAAAATAGCAGCAGTGCTGAAAGAGAGAGAGCATGTCTGACAATTGCCAGGTGACTGTAGAACATGCTGAAAAGAAAATGAGGCCACCAGATGATCATGACTATCCAGTGGACAGACAGACAGACAGACAGACAGGCAGACAGACAGAGGGAAACACTCACACCAACCTGCCTATTGTCACAGTCAATGCTGCCATGTCCACAGGGAGGGAACTGACAGAAGGCTTCATCACTGCCATCCCCACAGTCCTGTCTCCAGTCACACACCATGCTGTAAGGCACGTGCTGCTCGCCTGTCCTGCAGGTGAAGTAAGGAGTGGTCTGTGTCAGGGAACTTGTGCTGCACATCACTGTGTAGGACAGCCCTCTCTCCTCTATTGTCCCTGCACACACACTGTGCTGGTCACAGGCCAGTATGGCCAGTGTGGCGTGCTCCATTGGACAGGTCACGAGGGGGACACGTGACGCTGTGAAGTTTAAGATGGCTTCCAAGACAATGTTGCCTCGATGTTTAGGGTGATTTGGTATTTCGCATAGTTGGTACTTTCTCAGATCGTATGTTGAAGAATTTTTCTGCAATTAGGAAATAGCAGAGGTAACAAATGTGTCATGAGTTATCCGCAGTTTTTCGTTTTCATGCCAGTCAAGTTGTTTATGCCTTTCTGCCCTAAATGACTTACCTTTATGTCAAATTGACATGACAACTGTCAGACATATAGCATCTGTTTCTAACATCTCATGAGTCCTATAACATTTAGAAAAAAGACATATATATATATATATATATATATATATATATATATATATATATATATATATATATATATCAGACAGGAAAATATATACAAGATATATACAGATCTGGTAGACAGGAAAATGGCCAACACCATGCACACAGTCACTCATCGCCGCCCTCCCCAAGAAAGGAAATCTCCAGCAGTGCCAGTATTACCTCACAATCAGCCTCATATGCCACCCAAGCAAGGTCATGTTGAAGATAATATTGAACAGACTGAAGCCACAAGTAGAGACTATCATTGCTGAGGAACAAGCAGGTTTCAGAGCAGGGCGTAGCACAACTAAACAGATATTCAACCTCAGAATACTCTGCGAGCGGTACCTTCAACACTAACAAGACATCTACCACGTATTTATTGATTTTAAGAAGGCATTCGACAGGGTGTGGCATGCAGCTTTGTGGGAAACCATGAATTTGTACAGCATCAATTCAAACTTAATCAGAGTTATCAAAGATCTGTACAACAAGGCCACCAGTGCAGTATACTACAACAGCAGCATTGGAGAGTGGTTTCGAATAACAGTTGGAGTAAGGCAGGGATGTCTACTCTCACCCACTCTTTTCAACATCTTCCTTGAGAGAATTATGGCTGATTCACTGGAACACCATAAAGGATCAGTCAGCATTGGTGGCAGAACAATCACAAACCTCCGCTTCGCAGATGACATTGACGGACTAGCAGGATCAGAACAAGAGCTTGCCAGCTTAACAGAACACCTGAACAATGCCTTTAAAACATACGGAATGGAAATCAGTGCAGAGAAGATCAAACTGATGACCAATAGCACCAAGGTCATCAGCACTGATATCAGAATCAATGACCAGAAGCTGGAAACGGTTCAAAGCTTCAAGTACTTGGGACCCATTGTATCAGACAAGGGGTCCAAGCCTGCTGTAGTATCCAGGATTGCACAGACAATAACAGCACTGTCAAAATGGAACACCATCTGGAAATATGAAAATATTTCACTCAACTCCAAGGTCAGACTAATGCGCTCCTTTGTCAATTCCATATTCCTGTATGCCTGTAAATCGTGGACCCTGACTGCTGATTTGGAGTGAAAACAGGCGGTAAAAATGAGATCCTTCCGGAGACTTATTGGTACCTCCTACAGAGACCACATAAGCAACGAAGACGTGCATAACAGAATCCAGCAAACCATTGGTCCCTACGAAAACATATCAATCGTAAAGAAGCATAAACTTAAATGGTACGGGAATAAAACAAGATCAAATGAACTTGCAAAAACAATACTGCAAGGCACTGTCGAAGGAGAAAGAAAAAGAGGCAGACCCAAGAAGAGACGGGAGGACAACATCAGCAAATGGACAGGCCTAAAACTCAACGAAATTTTGAAAAAAAGGCAGAACAGATAGAGGAATGGAGGGAACTGGTTGTCAAGTCTTCAGGGGTACCCCCACGGTCGCCAGACTAAGGGATAGATCTATAGATATACACATACATACATACATACATACATACATACATACATACATACATACATACATACATACATACATACATACATACATACATACATACATACATACATACATACATGTGTTAAGTTAGTTAAAGTCTGTCCCGAGCCTAAGGCTCATCAGGCCGGTGCTTATCCCGGTTTCTGTGGCGTTAAGCGACTGAGAGTCACGTGTGTGCATATATATATATATATATATATATATATATATATATATATATATATATATATATATATATATATATATATATATATATGGTCAATAAACCATCCCCTGAGGAGGGCATCAGCCGAAATATTGGGAAAGTTTAAATGTACTTGTTGTTGACTCTTTTGTTCTCATGACTCTCTCTCTCCTCTCTCTCCTCTCTCTCTCTCTCTCTCTCTCTCTCTCTCTCTCTCTCTCTCTCTCCTCTCTCTCTCTCTCTCTCTCTCTATCTATCTATCTATCTATCTATATATATATATATATATATATATATATATATATATATATATATATATATATATATATATATATGCTGCTCACAGCAAAGTCCAGCAGTGTGCCAGGCAATGCGCCAACGACTCAAGATTCAGATCGCAGATGACACAGGCAACATCAAGGTGATGTATGACGGAATCAAGAAGGCATCAGGCTCAACGCAAAATAAAACTTCCCCTTTGAAATCAGTTATTGGGGAGGTGGTTCGAGTCCTAGAACAACAGATGGAGCGCTGGGTAGAACACTACACTGAGCTATAAGCGAGGGAAAATGAAGTCACAGAAGATACCCTGAATACCATCTATCGCCTTCATCTTCGTCCTCTCTCTGCTGCCCTAACTCACCACTTTCTTCATCCTCTCTGTCTCCCTCAAACCTCCTACATATTTGTCTACATAATGTACAATCTGTCTGCCCAGATGGAAAGGCCGATTTTCTTTCTGATTTTATTTCTGAAAAAAACATTGATCTCACATTTCTCACAGAAACCTGGTTAAAACCGCAAGGCCACGAGCCTAAGATACAACAACTGACGCCGCCTGGCTATAAGACTCTTTCCTTCCCCCGACTCTCCCGTGGAGGTGGCATCGCTGTCATCTACAAAGACACTCTGCATCCAGCGCTTTCTTTCTGCCACTCTCTTCCTTTCTCACCTGAATCTTTCGAAGTCTGTGAACTCAACCGTAGCTTACCCGGCCATTCTATTACTTTCTGCTGTCTGTACCGTCCACCTCCTAGCCGTAAGAACAATCTAACATCTTCAGTTTTCCACCAAGAGTTTCAGTCCCTCCTTGATCACTACAGCCTCTCTCCCAAGAAACTTATCATTCTCGGTGACTTTAATTTCCATTTCGACAACCAGTCTGCTCCTGATGTCAAGCGTCTTTCTCTTTCCCTGTCTAACCACTCTCTTTCCCAGCTTGTAAACGAACCAACACATAGATCAGGCCACATCTTAGACTGGCTCATCACTGATGCCTCACTAGACCTCATCACGTCTGTATCCGTCACTAACGAACTTCTTTCCGACCATTCTGCCATTCTCTTCTCTCTAAACATCGCTAAGCCTATCAAAAAGAAAAAGTGCGTCACCCGTCGCAATCTCAAGGCCATTGATATTCCAACTTTCTCTTCTCAAGCTGCCGAACGCCTATCAGAAACCCCTGAACATACTGATCCTTCTAAACACTACAATACCGTTCTTAGCCAACTGATTGACGAGCATGCACCCCCTACTGACCATTTTCTGCCTGATCGGCCCTGTGCTCCGTGGTACACTCACGATATCCTGATCGCAAAACGCAAACGCCGACAACTAGAGCGGCAGTGGCGAAAGACAAAAACTGAAATAAACAAACAGCTCTTTCGAAAACAAATCAACAAAGTTAAAACCTTAATCCATTCAGCAAAGACAAAATACTATTCCGCTCAAGTTCTTGATGCCACGTCTATGAAATCCCTTTTTTCCCTCACCTCAACTCTTCTTGGATCTACAAAGGCAAGCCCTCTTCCTACTGTCCATAGCCACTCTGAACTTCCTGCTATATTTTCTTCTTTCTTCTCTGACAAAGTCCGCAACATCCGTTCCAAACTGGATCAAACTTCTTTCCAACCTGTGACTTCTGATCCCCAATTTACAGGCACTCCTCTCCTTTTCTTCCGTCCAACAACCGAGAAAGATATTCAGACAATTCTGAGAGAAATGACCATAAAATCATGCGATCTCGATCCTGTACCTGCTTCCCTTTTCACTCAGTGTATTCCACAGCTTATTCCTACGATCACGAAAATAGTAAATTCATCACTTCTTTCCGGAAATTTTCCACCAGCTCTCAAAACCGCTATAGTCACACCTCTACTAAAAAAGCACGATCTCGACCCTAACATTCTGAAGAACTATAGACCTGTTTCTAACCTACCTTTTATCTCAAAAGTCCTTGAAAAAGTCGTTCTCAGACAACTCAACAGCCATCTTCATTCCAATAGCCTCCATCCGCCTTTCCAGTCTGCCTATCGCGCCAACCACAGCACTGAAACCACCCTAGTGCACACCTTAAATACGCTTCTGCACGCTTCTGACACAGGAAAAATATCCCTTCTCACTCTTCTCGATCTATCTGCAGCTTTCGACACTATAGACCATTCAATTCTTCTCTCACGTCTTCAAAAAACGTTTGGCATCACAGGCACAGCTCTCACTTGGTTTAATTCATACCTTACCGATAGATTCCAAACAGTAGCAGTTAACAAGATTCAATCCACACCTGTCAAACTGGAATGTGGAGTCCCGCAGGGATCAGTTCTGGGCCCTGTTCTTTTCACTCTATACACTGCTCCATTGTCACATATAATAAACCGTCATCAAATCAACTATCATTTCTATGCTGATGACTCTCAGATTCTAAGCTGTGATACTCCCGAAAATCTGCCATCTCTCCTGATAAATATGTCCTACTGCCTTGAAGATATCCAAAACTGGATAATACAAAATAAGTTACAGCTAAATGCAGATAAAACTGAAGCCATGCTGGTAGGCACCAAACACAAACTTTCTTCCATTACTACAGCTTCAGTAGAATTCGGCAATACTTCAGTCACTCTTTCCACTGCTGTGAAGTATCTAGGGGTTGTTATCGACAACACACTATCCATGCAAAAATTCATCACCCAGACCTGCCAGTCATGCTACTATCAATTAAGACGTATTAGTGCAGTTCGAAAGTACCTGTCCACTGATGCAACATCTAAACTCGTCACGTCTCTGATTCTTTCACATCTCGACTATTGCAATTCTCTTTTGGCTGGTCTGCCAGCAT
Organism: Stramonita haemastoma; assembly: GCA_030674155.1. Lineage (NCBI taxonomy): Eukaryota > Metazoa > Mollusca > Gastropoda > Neogastropoda > Muricidae > Stramonita > Stramonita haemastoma. The sequence continues at coordinate 7,624 of JASPKP010001960.1, read as the reverse complement.
CATCTATCCACTCCCTTCAACGTATACAAAACTCTGCAGCTCGACTGGTCCTCAGAAAGAAAAAATCTGAGCACATTACTCCTCTCTTGCAATCTCTCCACTGGCTGCCTGTGCCGCAGAGAGTAAACTATAAGATCAGTACTCTCTGTTATAAATGTCTTCACAAAACAGCACCCTCCTACCTCTGTGAATGTCTTTACCCGTACACTCCTTCTCGTTCCCTCCGCTCTGCTGCAGATACCCTGCGCTTACAAATACCTAGATTCAATCAATCCACCGTAGGCCCTGGCGCTTTCTCTGTTTCTGGTCCAGTGATCTGGAATGATCTCCCTCTCTCCCTTCGTAAAAAGCCTACCTATGACACATTTAAATCCAGCCTCAAGACACACTTATTTCAAAGCTAAGACTTTCCTATCCTGTTTCATCTTCTGCCCCTGCTCTCAACAGCCGAACTATCCACCACCCTGCCAAAGTGTTTAACCTCTATATATATATATATATATATGTGTGTGTGTGTGTGTGTGTGTGTGTGTGTGTGTGTGTGTGTGTGTGTGTGTGTGTGTGTGTGTGTGTGTGTGTGTGTGTGTATTGACTTCGTTAAAAATCTAAATTGTTGTTGGCTGCATGTGCAAGAATTGGTTGAATGCAAGCGCTTTGATTTGTTTTTGCAAGATATTAGTTAAAGTTAAAGTCTGTCCCAGCCTAAGGCTCATCAGGCCGGTGCTTATCCCGGTTTCTGTGGCGTTAAGCGACTGAGAGTCATAGACTCCCCCCTGGATAGGACGCCAGTCTATCGCAGGGTTAACCCCCAACACAAGGTTGGTACCCCTTTTACACCTGGGTGGGGTGAGAAAATAGCCGTAAAGTGCCTTTTCCAAGGGCACAAGGCCATAGCCGAAAGCTGGGATCGAACCCGCAACCTTTAGATTACGAGTCCAACGCACGAACCACTAGGCTACAGCGGCGGCTTTTTGCAAGATATAGCGCTATATAAATTCCATTTATTATTATTATTTATTACCATAGAGTGCCCACCACAACTGGGAGATCTTAACAGAGAACCAACCATAGAGATATTATCCCCCCCCCCCCCTTCTCTCTCTCTCTCTCTCTCTCTCTCTCTCTCTCTCTCTCTCTCTCTCTCTCTCTCTTGACAGGGCGTACATTTTCTGTGAGCAGCAGTAAAACTAGAAATTCATTAAAAAATGCCAGTTACTGGACTTCCAGCGGCTGTGGAGAGGACCTTAGGCGCCCTGCTGACTGACAATGCAGTTTCCAGCTGGAAAGTGGCAGGAGAAGGGGACAGCGTGGTTTTTGTCTTGCGACTGAAACCAGTGGACACAGCAGTGTCAACCAACATGGTCGATCCAACAGTGAATCGCAGCACACAAGCACAGTACTACAGGAAGAATTCGTTATCTCAAAGACAACGAGATGTAGAGCGGTCTCGAAAGCATAAACAGAAGCAGGCAAGTGTTGTGTGTGAAAGTGACTGTGTCCTCAGTGCCTCGAGTCTGCCTGACAGTGGAGTAGAACAGGGAATACAGCATGTGTAGATACACATGGAATAGACCTACCAACAACACACACACAGGACATCAACACAAAAACATCAGTTAAGTTGCCATCATCGGTTGATTTAGAACCTCCCTGTATGTCTGATTGTTGTGACTGTGCTGATATGTGTGCTGATATGTGTGTTTTGCAGCCTGAGGTGAACGATGATAATATTGTTGGTGCATTCGACACAGGAAATGTCAAACAGTACGTGGCTACTCTAATTGATAGACCCATACAGAAAAGGCTAAGAGACAGACAAAGAAATACACACTTTAGAAAATCTGTGCTACATCATTCAGAGGGTGAAGATATTGTGACTGCGAGTCAGACGACATTGTGATCCAGTAGGCATGCCAACCAGACACTGAGCCAGTATGTGTGTACTGGTTTGTCAAACAGCAAGAGAAAAACATGTTAAAAGAGGAACGTGTCAAACTCCGCCAGTTTGCGGAATGGGAAGCGAATCCAGAACACACTACACATGGAGACCCTATCGAGTGCTTCAAGGGACTTAGCGACACTTAGAGAACTACTACAACGGTTTCTTGGCTAGCCTAGACCTAAGGGTGTGTAGTGTGACAAAGACTGGACGAAAGAAAGGCTCAGAATGCCGTAACATATCCAGACAGTAAAGTGTTTCGTGTCTCATGTACATTACTAATCAATGCTGTGGTTTCCATGGCTTGGAGTAGCGTCGTGTGTCAGCTTAAAGCAATTTTCGTTATCGTTATTCGGCAACCCCCTTCATGTATGGGCCAATGGCCTTTTTTCATGAATAAACCTTTGAGTTCGAGTTCGAGTTCGAGTTCTCTCTCTCTCTCTCTCTCTCTCTCTCTCTCTCTCTCTCTCTCTCTCTCTCTCTCTCTCTCTCTCTCTCTCTCACACACACACACACACACACACACCCACCACCACCACCACCACCACAACGATATTTCCAGCTGATGTAAGTACTTCACCTGTCCCTGGGGGCTGTTTGCCGACTGAGTCCAGTCAGTGGGTATCTCAGTGCGCACCTGGGCAGCGGACCTGGTGGTCAGCTTCATGACAGGCAGTTCAGGGGA
>JASPKP010001959.1:0-20000 GCA_030674155.1 Stramonita haemastoma | reverse complement strand
GCGACTACCCCGAGGCAAAAAGCCCACTCGCCACCAAAACCGCCCCAAAGGGCCCTACAACGCCCCCCCCCTCCCGGTTTTCACCCAGGGGAGAAAAAGATGAAAAAAAGGGAAAGTTAGGAGGTAGGGGGGGGGGGGTTTGGGGGGGGGGAATTTGAGGGAGGGAGGGGTTTGGGGTTTTTGGGGGGGAGGGGCGCTTCGTGGCCCAAAAGCCCCCCCAAAAGGGGACAACGCCTCCCCCCCCCCCGGGTTTTCCCCCCAGGAGGAGAAGAAAGAAAAAAGGTGTGGGGAGGGGGGGAGGGGGGGGGAGGGGGGGGGGTTGGGGGGGGGGGGGGGGGAGGAGGGGGGGGGGTGATGGTTGGGGTTGGGGGGGGAGGGGAGGGGTGAAAAGGGGGGGAAGTGGGGGGGAGGTGAGGGGGGATTGGGTGGGGGGGGAGGGGGGGGGGGGGGGTTTTTGGGGGTTTGGTGGTTGGGGGGAGGTGGGGGTGGGGGGGGGAAGGGGGGGTGGTAGGTGGTTATATGGGGGTGGGTGGGGGGGGGGGGTGGAGGGGGGGGGAAGGGGGGGGGAGAGGGGGTGGAAAGGGGGTGAAAAAGGGGGGGTGGGGGGGGGGGGGGTAGAGGGTGAAGGGGGGGGGGGGAAAATTTTTTGGGGGAGAGGGTGTGGGAGGGGGGGGTTGGGGGGGGGAATATAGGAGAGGTGTGAAAGGGGGGGGGGGGGAAATTTGGGGGGGCAAAAGGGTAGTGGGAGGGGGGGGGTTGTAAGGGGGGGGAGGGGGTTGGGGTGAGTGTAGGGGAAAAAAAAAAGGGGGGGAGGGGAATTAAGGGGGGAAATTAAGGGGGGTTTTTTTTTATTTTTTTTGGGGGAAAAATTTGGGGGGGTTTTTCCCCCAGGGGTTTTTGTGGGGCAGGGGAAAGGGGGGGGGAAAAAAAGGGGGGGATTTTTGGGTTTTTTTTTTGGGGCAAAAAATTTTTTCCCAATGGTGGGGGGGTTTTTGTGGGGGGGAAAGGGGTTTTTTTGGGGGGGGGGGTTGGGGGGGGGGGAAAAGGGGAAAAAAGGGGGAAAAATTTTTTGGGGGGGGGGTAAACGGGGGGTTTTTTTTGGGGGTGGGGAAAAACATTTCCCCTTTTCCAAAATTTTAAAAAAACCCCACGGGAAAAATTTTAATTTATTTTTTTTTTAAAATTTTTTTATTAAAAAAAAAAAAAAAAAAAAATTTTTTTTCCCCCTAAAAGAAAATTTCCCAAAAAAAAACTGAAAGGGAAGAATGGGGGGAAACAACACAGGGGAAGGAAAGGGTAAAAACCAACAAAACACGGAAAGGCAAAAAAGGGGAGGGGGGAGGGAACGGTTGTCAATTGATATAAGATATTTCACTGCTTTTAAATTTATGAAAAAGGGGAGGGGAGAAGAGGGGGGAAAAGGGAGAGGGGGGGGGGGGGGGGAAAAGGGGTAGAAGGGGGAAAGAGAGAGAAGGGGGAAGGGGAAAAAAGTATGTGGGGGGAAAAAAAGAGGTAGAAAAAGAAGGGGTGGGGTTTTGGGGGTGGGGGGGTGGTTGGTTGGTGTTTTTGGTGTTGTTGTTGTTGGTAGAGGACCCCCTCAAACGCAAAAAAACTAAACCAACAAAAACAAAAAAATTTTTTTCCACCCGTTTTTTTTTTAATACCATAACAGGAACTTCCCAAAAATTTTTAAATTTAAAAAAAAAATTTTTTTTAAAAGGGTTTACTTTCCCTCAAACCTTTGATGTGGGTGTTTTTAAATTTCCCCCACCTCTCCTTATGCCACGACCCGGGTTCATTCCGTTCCTTTTAGTGGGTCTTTGGGGGCGGGGGGGGGGGGGGGAGGCGAAAGGGAGGGGGGGGGTGGGGGGGGATGGGGGGGGGGGGGAAAGGGGGGAGGAGGAGGGAGGAGGGGGGAAGTGTTTTTTTGAAATTTTCTTTTTTTTGGGGGGGTTTTGGGGGGGGGGGTGGGGGGGGGGGGGTTTTTTTTTTTTTTGGGGGGGGGGGGGGGGGGGGGGGGGGGGGGGGGGGGGTTTGGGGGGGGGGGGGGGGGGGGGGGGGGGGTGTGGTTTTTTTTAAAAATAAAAAAGTATTTTATATATATTATATAAAATATATTTTTAAAAATATATATATATATTTTATATTTATTTTTAAAAAAAAAACAACAACAACATTACAAAAAACATAATAAACAACCCCCAAAAAACAACAAAAACCCCCCAAAACAAAAAAATTACAACAACAACAACAATTGTTGGCGTGTTGGGGGCCCCCAAAAGTCCCCAATTCAATACAAAAAAAATTTTTTTAAAACCCGCCCCCACAACCTACCTACGAGGCCCTCTTTCCAAAATTTTTCCCCGCTCCCCCTTATTTTTCATTCACATAAAACCAAAAAAATAAAAAAAAAAAGCATTTTTTTTAAAAAAAAAATTTTACCTTTCATCCAAGAGCCCCCCTGAAAAACACCCCCATTTTGTGGAACAAAAAAAAAATTTTAATTTTCGGGGGCCTTTGTTTTTCCTGGGTTTATAAAACCCAAAACCCCCAAAACCTTTTATCAGAAAAAACCCCCCCCAACCCCCCAACCCCGACGACCCAAAACGAACAGACCAGGACAGGAGTCCATATCTGACCCTTGCTGGGAGAGATGTACATGATAAAAAACAAGCGTTAAGTTTTTGAAAAACGGGTTTTAAACTTTGACAGTGTGGGTTGAGGGACCCCTGTGGGCCCCTTTTATTTATTTTATTTTTTTAATTTTTTTTTTTAAATATCGATGAAAAGGGAATAAGACCCAGGCTTTTTTCCCCCCCCAATCCCCCGTGGTAGGATAAAATAAAAAAATAAAAAAATTTATTTTTATATATAATATATAAAAAATATATAAAAAAAAAATACCCCCCTTAGTCTGGCGATCGGGGGAGCACCCCTGAAGCCCTTTTAAAACCCCGGTTTTTCCCTCTATTCCCCTCTCGTTCTGCCTTTCTCAGAATTTGGGGGTTTTCTGGGCCCTGCCATTCGTTTGGGGTGTTGTCCTCCCGCCCTTTTTCCTTGGTTGCCTCTTTTTCTTCCTCCTTGAACATTTGCCTTGCAATTTTTTTTTTTTGCAAGCCCTTTTTCGATTTGTGACATCCCCCAAAAAACCCCTTTAATTTTACGCTTCTTTACGATTGATAGAAGTTTTTCCCCTTGGGGGCCCAAAATTGGTTTGTTTTGGGCTCTGTTACGCCCCCCCCTTTTGTTGCTTATTGGCTTTTTAGGAGATGCCTCGGATCCCGGAAGCAGTTTTCTTACCCCCCAATTTCCCAAATCAGCAGTCGGGGTCCACGATTCAAAGGATATGGGAAAAAGGATTGACAAGGGACGCTTTTGTCTGTTTTGGGGGTGAGTGATTTATTTTTTACTTTCCAGATGGTTTTTTAGTTTCATACACCTGATAAAAAAGGCTCCCAAGACTTAAAGCTTTTAAAACCTTTTTTCCAGCTTCGGTTTTTACCGTGTCTGTTACTGATGCCCTTTTTGTTTTTGGGCATCAGTTTGGTTTTCCCCGCCCCTGATTTCCAGCCTTATTTTTTAAAGAGGCCTTGTTTCTTTTTTTTCAGTATGATCCCCAAATGCCTCCCCCAAAAATCTTTTGGGTTTCGTTAAAAATTTGGCTTTCCCCGTCACCTTGTTAAAAAAAAAAGGAAAAGCCCTTTTTGGGGTTTTTAATTTAAAACCCCCTTTTGTTGGTGAAAAATTTTCCAATTTTTTCATCCGTGCTGTCTGTTTGTAGGGGAAAATGCCTGTACTACTTGATGTTGAAGGGGGTCACTTTTCAAGGGGGAGGGGAATAAGCCCTCCCTGGACACTGGCTGACACCCTCAAACAGTGTTCAAAAATTGTCCTTAAAAGGGGAAAAAAAACCCCACGCTTGTTCATGCTTATCCCTTTTTAAAACTAAAATAAAATTTTGTGGTCCCCCCTGGGTTGTTGTTCCCCCCCATTTTTTTCCACCTTATTTTACAGGGGGCCAAGGATGTGCCAAAATTTGGGATCTGGCCCCCCCCATTTTATTCCCCTTTCCCCTTTGCCTGTGGCTCTTATGTTCGTACAAAATTTCCCAAAAATGCCAATGGTGATGTGGTTTTGGCACGGGGTTTGCTGGTTGTACAAAACCGTAGCAAAAATTTCTACCCCCGTCCTATGTGCAAAAAAAAGGGAAAAAGGCCTCGGAAAACCCCGGGGCGACGGCCGATCTGGATGGGGATTCTGTTTCTTTTTTTTTCATGGGGGAGTTTTTTTTTGGTCAAACAACCTGGCGGAGCCCAAACCCTCCCCCAAGTCGGGGGAAATTTTTTTTTGGGGGTTGGGGGGGTTTTCTCCCCCCCCCCCTTGGCAGGTATAGGGTTAAAAAAAGGGTTCCCCCCTAGCAAGGTACCTTGACCTGACCCCGTGTAGGCGGTTTTTTGGGCAAAAATTTTCTGTTTTCCCCCCAGTACACAGTGGCCTACCTAAAGAAAAAACCGAACAGGATTTTTAAAAAATTTTGCGCAATAGTTCTGCGTGCCCGGGTTTGCACACGGGGGGCCCCGTTTAAAAGCGATCCGAAGGGTGTGTGGTGTGTGTGTGTGTGTGTGTGTGGGGAGTGGGTGTGTGTGTGTGTGTTGTGTGTGGTGTGTGGGGTGTGTGTGTGGGGTGTCTGTCTGTCTGTCTGTCTGTCTGTCTGTCTGTCTGTGTTTTTCTGTGTGTCTGTGTCTGTGTATATAATTTTTTCACCAGATTTAAAATATATATATATTATAATTATATATTATATATATATATATAATTATTAAAATTTTAAAAAGTATTTATTATATGATATATTTTTACAATTTTATCTCATAGAGAGAGGAGAGATTGACGACAGCAGAAAGACAGACAGAAGACAGACAGACAGCGACAGACGACAGACAGAGATAGATAGAAGATGATTAGATAGATAGATAGGGTAGATAGATAGTTTGATAGATAGATAGAAAAAATAGATAGATAGATAGATAGTAAAGTAGTTGAAATAATAGTATTTGGGGGACAGGAAAGCTCAGTGGTCATGTCAGAGCAATCGCATTCCCCCCCCGCCAAGGTTAAGCAGCATCAAAACGTTTGGGTTAAACCCAAATGGAGGGGAGAACTTTTTTCGCGCTTGGCTTCAAATACCCCAGTTCACCACCCGTGAATGGGTACCTCCCCTCTTTAGTCCCAAAGGGAAAGGGCCCAAAGCAGCGGGAAAAAGGGAGAGGTTATGGGGCCGCCCTCAATATGTGGCCCCCCTAGAGAAGCTGAGGTCTCTGATACCTCGCTCCCCTACGACCCATAGGTGTAATAATAATAAAAATACAGGGAATTTGTAATTTAGCGCTATATCTTGCAAAAAAAAATCAAAGCGTTTGCATTCAACCTACCGCCCCCAAATCAGCAACTATTTACATTTTTGACAAATTCGAATGTACACACACACCACACCCCCCCACACAACACACACACACACACACACACACACACACGCAGCCCCACGCACGCACCCACCCCACGCACGGCGCGCACGCACAAACCCCTAAAAAAGTTATCACTTTGGCGGGGTGGATGTTGAAGGCGGGGACAGGTAAGAGGGGAAGCGGAAGGAAAAAATTAGGTTTAAATAAGTGTGTCTTGAGGTTGGATTTAAAAGTGTCATAAGGGGGCTTTTGTCGGGGGGGAGAGGGAAAGGTCGTTGAAACATCGAGGCCGGAACAGGAAAGAGGGGCCCCCAACGGTAGTAGGTTGAATCGGGGTGTTTTGGGAAAAAAGTATTGCCGCGAGCGGGGGAGCGGAGGTTGGGCATTTCATTTTTTGTGTTCCTTTATGTTTTCAGCACGGAAGGGGGGGTAAAGGTGAACCCCTGGGGTCCCTTAATCTGGGTGGTGAAAAAGAGGGGGGGAACCCCCCCCCTTGTCACCGAAAGCGGACCCCCGGGAAAAAAGGGCAAAAAGCATCAACAGAATTATTCCGTCACCAACGGTTAAAGGGAATTTCAATGAGAAAAGAGAGACGACAGAGAAACAGACAGACAGCAGACGCCGACAGAAGGCAGAAGACAGCAGGGGAGGGTGTGTGTGTTTGTGTGGGGGGGTGTGTTGTGTTGTGTGGTTTTGTGTGTGGGTGGTGTGTGTGTGTTGTGTTTTTGGGCGGAATAAAACGACATCAACAGAATCTCATACCCTAAAAACCGAAATGCTTAAAGGGAAAGGTTTTAAAAAAACAGGAGAGAGGGGGGGGGGGGGGGGGGGGGGGGGGGGGAAGAAGGAGAGAGGGAGGGGGAGGAGAGAGGGAGGAGGAAGGGGGGGGGAGAGGAGGGGAGGGGAGAAAAGGAGGAGAGGAGATTTGTTTGTTGGCGCCCGCGACGTGTGGGTGTGTGTTGGGTGTGTGCGTGGTGGTGTTTTGGGGTTTGTGTGTTGTGTTTGGTGTGTGGTGTGTGGTGTGTAACTTGTGTGTGTGTGTGTGTGTGTGTGTGTGTGTGTGTGTGTGTGTGTGTAAGTGTGTGTGTGTGTTGTGGGTGTGGTGGGGTGTGTGTGTGTTTGTGTGGGTTTGGTGTGGTTTTGGGGTGTGGTGTAAATTTTGGTTTTTTGTGTAAATGTGTGTGTGTGAAAAAAGTGTGTGGTTGAAAAGTGTGTGTGTATCAAAAAGGGGAGAGAAAGTGAGCAATTGACTGAAAAAATTTTTTTCAAACCCCAAAAATTGAAAAGCCAATTCAATTTTTTTTTTTTTTTAAAAGGGGGCGGGGGGGGGGGGGCAAAATAATTTTCTCAGCCGATTGATACAAGAATGATGTTTTCAGCCCCCCAAAAATTTGTTTTCAGCCCTAAATTATGATGTTTTAAAACCATCAAACTAGATGTTTTTACCATCAAACTATTTTTTTCACCATCAAACTATTTATGTTTTTTAGCCCTAAAAAAAATTTTTCAGCCATAAAATATGATGTTTTCCCATAAAAATATGTTTTCAACCATCAAACTATGTTTTTTCACCATAAAACTATGTTTTCAGCCCTAAAAAAAAATATGTGTTTTCAGCCTTTAAACTTTTTTTAAACCATAAACTATGAGTTTTCCCATCAAATATGTGTTTTCAGCCATAAACTATGATGTTTTCAGCCATAAACTATGTGTTTTTAGCCTCAAATGGGACGGGGTCAAGAAAAGGGTTACACGCCCGGCACTGATGGACAATTTCGGGGCAAGGGTTAAATCCCCCCCCCTTTTGGGGCCCTTTTTGAGGGATTATGTAGTTAACTGAAGTACGGGGTGTTTGGGGGGGTGTGGTTTTGTGTGTGTGGGTGTGTTGTGTGTTGTGTGTGTGTGGTGTTTTTGTTTTGTGTGGTTGGTGTGTGTGTAAAATGTGTGTGTGGTGTGTGTGTGTGTGTTGGGTGTGTGCGTGCGCGTGTGTGTTTTATATGGGGGGAAGTTGTGTGTTGTTTGAGAGTGAAGGGTGTGTTTTGAGATGAAGTGTGTGTTTTGGTGTGTGTGGTGAAGTGTGTGTGGTGGAGTGAGTAAAATTTTGTGATTGTTTTTTGGGGTGTGGTTTGGGGAGTGGTTTTTTGGCGTGTGTGTGGGGTTGTGGTGGTTAAATTTTTGGGGGTGTGTGTGGGGTGTGTGTGTTTTTTTGGTGTGTGTTTGTGTGTGTTTTTGGGGCCCCCGAAAAAAGAAAACGGAAAAAACGAAAAAGGGGGATTGATTCAAACGAAAGAAAAAAAAAATTCTTTGGAAAACCACACCCCCCCCCCCCCCCCACCCCCCCCCCCCCCCCCCCCCCCCCCCCCCCCCACCCCCCCCCCCCCCCCCCCCCCCCCCCCCCCCCCCCCCCCCCCCCCCCCCCCCCCCTTCCCCCCCCCCCCCCCCCCCCCCCCCCCCCCCAAAAACCCCCCCCCCCCTCCCCCCAATTTTACCGAAACCCCCCTTAACCCCCCCGGCCCCCCCCCTGGGAAAGGGGGGGGAAAAAAAAAACCCCACCCAAAATAAAAAATGACTGGCAGATGACAAATGGTTTTTAAAAAATTTCATTCATCGGTTGTTGTTTTTAAATTTTTTTTTTAATTATTATCCCAGTGTGTTCGGTTTTCATTTCCTGCCATCTGTGCCCTTTTTTTATTTGTAGGGGAATAAATTTTAGATACTGAGAGAGGGGGTGGTGGGGGGGGGGGGGGGGAAAAAAGGGTGGTGGGAGAGAGATGGGGGATGGAGAACGAGAGGGGAGTGGGGGAAGAAAATGGGGGGGGGGGGGGACAGAGGGAGAGGCAGAAAAAAGAGAAGAGTGAGAGGGAGGGACAGACAGACAGCGCAGAGACCCAGACAGTAGCGACGATAGAAGACAGCAGAAGAGCAGAGAGAAGCAGATGGGTGGGGGAGAGAGAGATTGTGTTTTTTGTAGTGGGGGGGGGGGGGGAAACGATAGGAGAGGAGAGGGGAGAGCAAGAAAAGGGGAAGAGAGACGGAGAGGAGAGAGGGGAGAGAGAGAGAAATTTTCGTTTTGTTTGGGGGAAAGAGAGAGAGTGCGTGCGTGCGTGGGCGTTTTGTGCGTGCGTGTGTGCTAGGTATGTGGTGGGGGGCCCCCCGCCCCCCTCCCCCTCCCCGGGGGTTTTTGTTTATGTGTGTGTGTGCGAAAAAAGAGAGAGAATGTGAGTTTTGTTTTTTTTGTCTCCCCTGCCTGCCTGCCTTTTGTGTACGTCACCCCCCCCCCCCCCTTTCCCCCCAAATACTAGAAAATCCCCCAGGCCCATCTTTTTTGTGGGATTATTTACTTTTTTCAAACTAAACTTTCCTTTTTCCCTTTCCCCAGGGGATTTAAACCCCCCCCCAAAACCCGCACACGAACAGCCAAGAAATCGGCCATTTTTTTAAAAGGGCCCCCGGGTTTCCTTTCGGAAATGGCTTTCACCAGTAACCCCCGTCTGTTTGCAATTGGTGATCAATTTTTTTTAAAGGGGGAAAAAAATATCAACTAAAATTGGACTAAAAAAAAATTTATATGGGGCCCAATCCCCCGGAAATGTTTATGGTAACAAAGTTTTTGTTTGTGGGGGGGGAAGTATGGGAATGTGATTGAACATTTCAATAAACGGTTTTGGATTTTTGGAATGATTGTATTTCGTATTTGTTAGGAGGGGGTTTTTTAATTATAAAGAAAATTTTTCCCCCAAAATTTTTCGCCCCTTTTAAAAGTGATTTTTTTAGAGGGAGGGGGGGGGGGGGGTATTCGACTTTTAAAAAAAAAAAACACCAAATTTTTTTTGGCAAAAATGGCGTATTTTTGGGGTTGGTTTTGGGGGGGGGGGGGGGGGGGGGGGGAAAACCCCCTAGGACTGAAAAAAAAAATAAAAAATTTTGGAAGTTTTGTATGGTTGGGGAGTTTAAAAGGGGGGCGGATCGGAATAAAAAAAAAATAACTTTTAATTTTGTTTTGGGGCCGGGGTTTTTTTGGGATCCGTTGGGGTGGGGGGGTGGGGGGGGGGGGGGGGAATCAGAAGTGGCCAAAAAAAAAAAACCAAAAATTTATCGGTTTTGGGGGGGAAATTTTAAAACCATTTGTTAGGGAAGAAAAAATGAATAAAACCCAAAAAAAAGTTTTTAAAACCCTTTTAAAAAACACTTTTCCCCAAAAAGTAATGACAGCAATCCCTTTTTCCCCCTTTAACTGTGTAAAAAGTGGTGGGGACATGACAGAATTTTGTTTTTTTTTTATTGGTTTTTTGGGGGAAAGTTTTTGTTATTTTGGGTTCTGGCAAAATCTATAGGCCTGCGATTTTTAAGAAGCCCCAAATTATCTATGTTGACAGTTGTACGCTGTGTTTTTTTATTTTATTTATTTTAAATAAATTTTTTTAAAAAAAACTTGAACACAGATTATTAACTCATTGAAGTTTTTTTTTGGGGGGTATTAAAACCCAAAGACCGTATTTTTTTGTTTTTTTCTTTCGAAAAGGGGAATGGGGGTTTTTGTGGGGTTTTTTTTTTTTTTTTAATTTTGGGGGGTTTTGGGTTTTTTTTTAAATTTTTTAAAACAGGGGTGGTTTTTTGTGTTTTTTGTGGTGTTGTGTGTGTGTGGTGTGTGTGTGTGTGGGTGGTGTGTGGGGTTGTGTGTGTTTTTTTTCTGTCATACTCTCTTCTCTCCTCTCTCTCTCTCTCTCTCTCTCTCTCTCTCTCTCTCTCTCTTTCTCTCCACCACAAAAACCACACAACACACACAAAACCCCTGTTTTATAAAAACCCCCATATTGTATGTATTTTAAAGCATTTATTTATTAAAAACCGTGGTTTTGTTTTGTTTTATTTATGTTGTATGATGAAAATATGTATGTATGCCTTTTTTTGTAATGTAGATATATGTAGATGTTTGTATGTAATGTTGTAATGTATGAATTTTAAACCAAAAGTATGTATTATGTATGTATGTATGTAGGGTTTTTTGTATGTATGATGTGATGCATGCTGTATGCAGTGTTGATGCAGGGGGTAAAACATGATGTATGGTGTATGTAATTTGCAATGTAGTATGTTTTTTGTATGTATGTATGTTTTGTATGTATTTGTATGTATGTATGGTTTTTTATGATGTTGTATGTATGATGCTTTCATGATGTATGTAGTGGTGTTAAAAGTTGTTTTGTTAAAAAATTTTCCCGAGCCTTTAAAGGCCCCCATCAGGGGGGGCCCGGGCTTTTTCCCGGTTTTGTGGCTTTAAAACGACTGGAGTCAAGACCCCCCCTGGATAGGGGGCCCAGTCTTTCGGGGGGTTTAAAACCCCCAAAAACCCCCAAAGGGTTTGGGACCCCTTTTACACCCGGGTGGGGGGAGGAAAATAGCCGTTTAAAATCCTTTTTCCCCAAGGGGGCCCAAACCATTGGGAATGCTGTTTTTGAATGTAACCCATGACTTAAAGAAGACGAAGAACTTTAAAAGGGTACGTTTTTAAAAATTTTTTAAAAAATGGCCAAAATTCACAATGGCTGCCCCACCCCCCCCCCCCCACCCCTTGTTTTTCTCAAAGCTCTATATTAAAAAGGCCCCCTGTGGCCCGTGGTTTTGGGGGTTTTCCCGTAATTTTAAAGGTTGCGGGTTTGATTCCCGCTATTCCCCTATGGCGTTGTGCCCTTGGAAAAGGACTTTAGGCTATTTTCTACCCCCCCGGGGTTTTAAAAAAGGGGTTTTTAAACCCCTTTTTTTGGGGGTTAAAACCCGCGTAGGGGGGGCTCCCCTTCCCCCGGGGGGTTAGGACTCTCAGTCGGTTAAAGCCACAGAAAAGGGTAAGCACCCGGGGCCCCCGAGCTTATGGCTCGGGACAGCTTTAACTAACTATATCTAAAAACCCGCCCAAAAGAATTCAAAACCGGGCTCGCTAAAACCCAGTGGAAAGGCGATGCCCCATTTCCCAATCACGAGGGAACTGATAATTCATACGTGATGACAGCAATGGGTTTAAAGGTTGTTGTGGTTACCGGATAGATTTCTAACCCCAGAAAATTTTGTACAAATTTGATGTAACTGCCTTTCCCCCCAAACCCCCCCCCCCCCCCACCCGGCCCTCCCATCTCTTGAATTTTTTGGTTTTTGTGTCTTCTTCCCCCAAAAAGGTGACCGAAAGTTTTTTTTGGGGTTTTGAACTCGGGGGGGGCCCCCATTCGGGGGGCCCCTACATCCCCATTTTTGAAAAAAAAAAAAAAATAAAAAAAAGGGATACAATTTGTAAAAAAAAAAAAGTTTTAAAAAAAAACTATTTAAACTTAATGGGTTTTCTTTTTTAAAACAAAAACTACAAGGAGCGCGAGGCGCGCGCGCGCGCGCGAACACACACCACACACACACACCACACACACACAACACCACACCCACACCGCACCCCCCAATCCCCCAACCCCAACAAAACAAACACGCGCGCGGCGCGCGCCGCTGCGCCGGGGGAAACGTAACACACAGATTGTGTTTATGTATTTGAGGGGGGGCGGGGAAAACCTGGGGGTTTTGAGTGTTTTTTCTTTTTTCCTCGAAATAAAAAAAAACAAAAAAAAAACAAAAAATACTTAAAACAGAGAGAAGAGAGGAGAGAAGAAAGGGGAGAGGAGAGTGAAAAGGGGAGAGGAGGAGGAGGGAGGGGGGGGGGAGTAAGGGAGGAGGGAGGGGAGAGAGAGAGAGACAGACAGACAGACAGACAGACAAAAAAGAAGACAGACGACGACAAAAGGGGACAGAAAAAGACGGGGGTAAGTCGAGAGAGACAGAGAAGAAAAGAGAAGAGAGAGAATTATCCGACAGACTTTACATTAAAAATAAAATCCCCCAAGGGAAAAAACCCCCCAAAAACACAGTTTTTTTAAAGTTTTTCAAAAAAAGGTTTAAAGGTCCCAATTTTTATCTAAAACCCGGGGACTCAGAAAAAAAAAAAACCCCTTTAAAAATTTTTAAGCTAGGGACACAAAACATAATTTCAAAGGCTAGGGCCACATCCCAAGTCGCATAACCCCTTAAAAAGCCCCAAAAACCCTTTTCTCCCGATTCTATGAAAAAAAATAACTTTCCTGTAATTTTTGAATTTTCTGGGTCACTCCCACTGCCCCTGCTTTTCTTTTTTTTCGTATGTGGAAAAGTCAATTGAACCTGGCGGAGCCCTTTTCTCTTAGGGAGCATGCTAGGCTGTTAGTTTCTCCTGACTTTATTACGGGATGGGCCCAAATGAGTTTTAAAGGATTAGGAGTGGGGGGAAAAAGGTAAGTAAAAAATTTGGGGGTTTTTAAAGGAAAAAGGGTACCCCCATAACCGATTGGTTTTTTTGGGGGGGAGGAGGTATCAGGGGCCCTAGTTCTTGGGGGCCCCCAGCTTCTCTCTTTTCGTTTAATAACACCCAAGCAAAAAAATTTTTTTTTTTTTAAAACGGCCCAAATTTTTTTAAAATGTCCCAAAACCCTTAATTTTTTTTCTGAACACCCCTTAAAAAAAGTTAAAGGGGGCCCCCTTTCCCATGGTTTCTTGAAATCGAGGTTATAATCCAGAGTTTTTTTTTTGGGGGTGGACAAAAGTCAACGGACGAGCGTACAAGCGGAGCAAACTTCAGTTTGGAGACAAAGTGCACAATGCCTTTGTCCTCTTCAGACCAAATACGGGAAACAAGCCCATTCCGTCAGATTTCGGGAGAAAATCTGAAGATGTGGCCGAAACTCTCGGAAAACCCCGTAAGGTGGGTATTTGGGGATTTTTTTTGATGATTTTGCCCCGGGAGGGGGGGGGGGGGCGGGGGTGGGGTGGTGGGGTGGTGAGGGGTGGGGGGTGGGGGGGGGTGGTGAGTGAGTGAAGTGAGGGGAGTGAGGGGTGGTGTGTGTGTGTGTGTGTGTGTGTGTGTGTGTGTGGGGGGGTGTGTGTGTTGGTGTGTGGGTGTGTTGTGGTTTTTGTGTGTGTGTGTGTGTGTGTGTGTTGGTTGTGTGTGTGTGTGTGTGTGTGTTTTGTGAGGGGAGTTGTGGGTGAGAGGTGTGAGAGTGAGAGGGAGAGGAGGGGAGGGGAAGAGAGAGAGAGGGGTGTGTGTGTGTGTGTGTGTGGGGGGTGTGTGTTTTTGTGTGTGTGTGGGGTGTGTGTGTTTTGTGTGTGTGTGGGGTGTGTGATGTGGGGTGTGTGTTTGTGGTGTGTGTGTTGTGTGGGTTGGGCACGTGCACGCCCCTCTATGCGCCCCAGCGTGTTTGGTTTTGGGGGGTGGGGGTTGGTGTGTGTGTGTTGTTTCTTCGTTTCTATGTTATCTAATTCCTGCGGTGTCTGTGTGGGTTATTTTTTATATATATATAAGAGAAGGAGAGGAGAGATAGAAGGGGGGAGAGAGGGGGAGGGGGAAGAGAGAGAGAGGGGGAGAAGAAGGGGAGAGAGAGGGGGGTGTGTGTGTGTGGTGGAAAAGAGAGGAGAGTGAGAGGGGAGGAGGGGGAGTGTGTGTGTGTATGTGTGTGGTGTGTGTGTGTGTGGGGTGTGTGTGTTGTGTGTGTATGAGTGTGTGTGTGTTTTTGTGTGGGGTGTGGGGTGTGTGTGTGTGTGTGTGTGTGTGTGTGCAGGGTCTATGCCCCCCAGTGGTGGGTGTGTCTGTTCTGTGTGTTGTGTGTTGCCCTTGGGGTTTTTGTGTTGTGTGTTGGTGGTGTTGTTTGTGTGTGTGTGTGTGTGTGTGTGTGTTTTTCTGTCTCTTTTTAAATTTCCCCGGTGTCTGTATACATTTCTGTTATCTTAAATGGGTGTGAAAATTTTTTCGGGGGTTGAACGAAAACCCCCGAGATTTTTCTGTTTCTTTTCTCTTCTTCAGCCATTTATCTCTCGTTCTTTTTTCCCTTTATTCATACAATTATCTCTTATCTTCTACCTATCTATCTCCCTTTTCTCTCTCTCCCCTTATCTATCTACCTTCTATTATCAAATCTCCCTTCTATCTATCTATCTATTTTCTATCTATTATCTATTATTTTTCTATTATCTTTTTTTCTATTTTCCCCCCCCTAAAATATTTACCTCCTATTCTACCTACCTCCTGTATCAAACCTCCCTCCCTTTGTATTTTCCTCCCTTTCCTACCCCCCCCCCTATACCACCTCTCTCTCTTCTTTTTTTCCCCCTTTATTTTTATTATCTATTATTATCTATTATCTATCTATTATTACTTTCTTTCTATCTTTTCCTTCGTTTAAATTTTTTTTAAAAAACAGGCACCGTGTAAAAACGCACGAAAACCCATCTTGCGAAACACTTTAAAAATTGTTCCGCTTTTCTTTTGGGGTAGGCTTTCGTGTGGGGGTGGGGGAACAGATGACAATATTTACAAAACTGTTTAAGGGGGGGGACCGGATGAAAAAAAAAAAGACATGATTCCCCTTTTTTGTTACCCTCGTTAAAAGAATAAAAAAAATAAATAATAAAAAAATATCTATTTTTTATCTATCTATCTATCTATCTATCTATCTATCTATCTTCTATCTATCTTCTGTCTTTCGTCTGTCTGTCTGTCGTCGTCTTTTCTGTCTTTCTGTCTGTTGTCTGTCTGTCTATCTATTATCTATTCCCCTATCTCCCTATTACCAAACCTATTCTTCTCTCCTCTCTTTTTCCCTCTCCTCTCTATCTCTCATTTTTATCTCTATTATCAAATTATCTTTTTTATCTATTTTTTTTTTATTATCTATTATCTTCTATTTTATCTATCTTCTTTATCAATCTTTTAAATTTTCTCTCTCTTTATTCCCCCCTCTCTCTCCCCCTCTCTTTTAAATTCCCCCCCCCCCCTTACCTACCTCCCTACCTACCTACCTACCTACCTACCTCCCCTACTTCTCTTATTTATATCCATCTATCCATCTATGCGTCAATTTCCCCCCCCAAACGTGCCCCCTCAACATGCGACAGGGGTGCGACGTTTCCCCCAAAAAACAGCGCGGACCCCATGGTGGTGGTGGAGATCTACGGCCCCATGGGGTTTCTTCGACAGGACCAAGACCCCCCCTTTCCCCCCCAAAATTTTTCCCCGCTTTTTCCCCGGGGAACACCCCCCCCTCCCGATCCAGGTTAGTCCCTGACAGAGAGAGGGGGGAGAGGGGGGGGGGGTAGAGGGAGGGGGAGAGGGGGGGGGAGGGGGGGGGAGGGGAGGGAGGGGGGGGGAGGGGGGGGAGGGAGAGAGAGAGAGAGAGAGAGAGAGAGAGAGAGGGGAAAACAGACAGACAGACAGACGGGACAGAAGAGACAGAAAAAAGGGGGAGAAGACAGACAGCAGACAGGGGGGAGAGAGAAGAGAGAAAAGGGAGGGGGATGAGAGAGGAGAGGGGGAGAAAAGAAAAACAGACGGGACAGACAGCCCGACAGACAGACTGACAGACAGACAGCAGACAGACAGACAGAAGACAGACAGACAAAAGAAGAGAGGGAAGGAGACAGAGAAGAGAGAGAGAGGAGAAGAAAGACAGAGAGAAAGGGAGAGACCAGAGAGGCAGAGAGAGACAGAGAGAGAGACAGGACAGACGAGGGGGGAGAGAAGAGAGACAAAAAGAGAGGAGAAGGAGGGAGGGAGACAGGGGGGAGACAGAAGAGACGACAGACGGGACGGGACAGACGGGCCAGAGGAAAAGAAGGGGGAGGGGGGGAGAAAAAACAGAAAGAGACAGGAGAGAGAAAAACAGCAGGTAGGCGGACAAAAAAGGGGGGGGGGGGGGGGGGGGAAAGAGGAGAAGAAAAAAGCAAAGAGTGGGGGGATGGGGAAACGGGGAGGGGAATCACGGGAGAAAAAAAAAACACCCGGTGGGAGGGGGGGGGGGGGGGGGGGGGGGGAGAGAGAGGGGTGGGTAGGATCACATAAAATTTAAAAAAAAATTTTTTATTTCCAGATGGAATTGAATGAGTTTTTTTGCTTTTTTTCAAAAAATTATCTAAAGAAAAAAAAAAACAAAAAAAAAACCCTAACAAAAAACAAAAAAAAAAGGGGAAAAAAAAATGTGTGTTTGTGTGTGTGTGTTTTTGTGTGTGTGTGTGTTGTGTGTTTTGTGTGGGGTTTTGTGTGTGTTGTGGCGCCCGCGTACGGTCCATGATGTATGTGTGTGTGCCCCGGGGCCCGGGGGGCCTGAGTGGGGCATGCGAAAGTTTCACACTTGTCAAGGGACTTTTACGTGTGTATGTGTGCAGGTAGAGCTGCTTATCCGACCTACCCCCCCCCGTTTTTTTGGGAAAAAATTTCCGCCCCAAACTTTTTTCCCCACCCCATCAGCGATAAAAATTTAATCTCTTCTCTTTCTCTTTTCCCTCTCTTCTCTTCTCCCCTCTCTCTCTCTCTCCTTTTCTCTCTCTTCTTTCCCCCCCCCCCCCCCCCTCTCTCTCCCCCCCCCCCCCCCCCCCCCCCTCTCTCTCTGTTTTTTTGTTATCTCTTTTTTTCTCTCTTCGCCCTCCCTCCCCCCTCTCTCCCGATTTTTATATATTTTAAAAAAGTTTATTAAAGAAGATTGTTGTTGTAATATTAGGGAAATTTTTTGATATTCCTGAATTTTTAAAAAAAAAATTGCTTTTTCTATATTTGTTGTAAGTTTTTTTGGGAGAAGTAGGGGGTTTTTAGTTAATCCATTCTGTTGTTCCAGACTTTGAAAAAACAAAAATACAAAATTTTTTCGTTTGTCATCCCGAATTCTTGCTAAGAGAGGGGAAGGAGGGAGAGAGAGGGGGAGAGAGGAGGGGGAAAAAGAGAGAAAAGAGGGGGGGGGGGAAAGAGAAAAAGGTTGGGGGGGGAGAAGAGGAGATTTAAAATAACGACCACAAGAGTTTTGAACGCGGATCCGTTTTAAAAAAACTGGGGAACACCCAACTATGTTTAGAAGAGCAAATTTGCCGCAAAAAAGAAATTTGACCCTTTACCTTCACTGGACAATTTATAAAAACAGTTAGTTCTACAGGGCCAGGGAACATCGCAAAAAAAAAATGACCTTTTAGGGAGTCTGCAAGCAAATACTTGTGCCTAATATCTTGGTAGACTAAACCAGGATCTGAGAGGCAAGAGAAGCAAACGCATGATGAATACGTTTAAAAAAAAAAAAACCCCGAACAACAACAACAAAACAAAAAAAAACCCTCTTTTGATCAGCTGTTACCAGCAGTAAAGCCATGAAAAAGCGTACCGCACCCAAAAACACCGCTGATGATCCAATCTTGTTTTAAATGAAAAAAAGTATTTTGAATTTGAAAAACATACAGACCATGAACGGCGGGGAGGCGCCATTTTATTTTACCCTCTGAGCGGAAAAAGAACAATCGAACAATACGCGCCAGTAAAAAAAAATGCTCCCTCAATCCACCAAAAAAAACCCTCTGCTACCCCCCCCCATCAAAAAAAAAGAGTCCAACAAAACCTGGAATGATAGGTACGTGTACTGAAGGAGGCCTACAATTTCCCCGAAAACCCGGGCCCTCCCTTAAATTTTTAATTAAGGTGGGGGAAAAATGGTCCCTCCCCCAAAAATCACCTTGTGAACCTGAAGATTAGCGGGGAAACAACACAACAGCGCGTAGGCCCACCCCCGACGCACGAAACCCCACAAAAAAAAACACCCCACACACCACACCACAACCCACCCCACCTCTCTCTCTCTCTTCTCTCCTCTCTCTCTCTCTCTCTTCTCTAAAAAAAAAAAGATTATTTATTCATTCTTCTTCATTCATTCATTTTTCTCTCTCTCTCTCCTTCTCTTCTTCTCTCCTCTCTCTCTCTTCCTCCTCTCTCTCTCTCCCCCCAACGTTTTCACAAATTTTCAGAAAAAAAGGAAAATTCCTTCCAAAAAATACTTTATATTTCTCGGGCATCCCCCGACATGATTGATTCTCCCCTGATTCTGTAGGAGTCAACGGGGCTATTTTCAGGCAGTTTTTTGGGCAAGTTTTTAAATTTAAGGAAAAATTCCCCTCTTGCTGTCAAAGCTAATATGGTAGGTCTCTGGTGGGATTAGGGACTCTTCAGAGAAAAAAAAAAAATAGGCACCCTTGCATAGAAATATTGTCAGAGCAAACATAAAGATTTTGTTATTGAAAAAATTGTCCCCGTAACCATGAAAAACCCGGGTAAATGTTTTCCCCCGGTTTTTAGGTTGGGAACTTCATTCCCTTTTTGCATTTCCTCTCCTTTCCCGGACCTAACGAGAAATCACCTCTATATGCAGGTTTAAAGCTATCAAAAGGAAATTTAAATGCCCCTTTTAAAAACAATTAACCTGTTCATGAGATGGGGGGAAAAAATTTCCCCCATGAACCCTTTAAAACCCTGTGTATGTTCTATCATAGCCATTGTCGAATATAAGTATAATCATCTTGTCCTCAGTGTTCTTCTGGATGCAAAGTATGAAAAAAAAAACAATATCACAAATAATACAGCAGTATATGACAAATAAACTACAGCAGTATGCATTTCACGGGGGTGGTGTGGCTTTCAGGGATCACGCGACCATCATACAGGGGGGCGTCCAGCTACGAGCAGGGCCCGCTGACCCCATGGCAAGCTTGGACATCCATTCCATCGGGTCTTTGACGGGGCCAAAAACCCCCAAGTAACCCCCCCCTCAGGGAGTTCATCAGCCAGAAACTCAAACTACCGGGGAAAAGGTGATTCAGGTTTGGGTTTTTCATTTTGGTAAGGGAGGTAAAGGGTGCCCCATAACCTAAGCATCGAGGGTACGGGCATTAGAGATCTCAGCTTTTCTAGGGGCCAGCATATTGAGGGCGGCGCCCCATCTCCTCTCCCTCGCTGCTTTTACCTTCCCTGACTCTAAAGAGGGCAGGAAACCCATTTACTGCGGGTGAACTGTGGGGACTGTACTGAAGCCAAGGCACGAAAAATGATCACCTACCCAAATTTGGTACCCATGCTTGACGCTGCTTAACTTGACGGGGGAAAGCGAGCACTCTGCCCACTTAGCTTTCCCACCCCCAATAGAGGTGAACTCTTATACTGGCACAATTTCTGCACTATACATTACACTGCCTCTGGTACATTAACTCATTTGACGCCGACGCCAAGCACTGCTTGGTTGACACTAAGTACTCTTGCCAGCATGAACCCAAGGAGCTCTTGGATTAGGTGCCTCCTGTTTTGGGGTTTTTTTGTTTTAAATTTGTTATTGTTGTTGCAATAACATCACACAGGGTACTCAGCCCAAGAGCTGCCTGAGATCAGGCTTGAAAGCCTTTTCAGTATTACCTCAGCAATGCTGGGGCTTAAAGGGTGAATGAGTTACAGTGTTACCACATGTGTGTGTGTGAGCGTGGGGGTGTGTGTGGGGTGGCGTGTGTGTGGTGTGTGTGTGTGTGGTGAGAAAATGAGAAAGAGAATGTGTGTGAGACTGAGAGAGAGCGTGAGAGAGAGAGAGAGAGAGAGAGAGAGGGGGAGAGGGGAGAGAGTGTGTGTGTGGGGTGTGTGTGTGTGTGTGTGTGTACATGAAAACTCGGCAGGAAATGATTGTGTTA
>JASPKP010001958.1:17500-22500 GCA_030674155.1 Stramonita haemastoma | reverse complement strand
AGTTTGATTCGCTTGCACACACGTAAAGATGTTTGCTTGCGCGTGTGCACGTGCACGAAACACACACACGCGCGCGCGCGCGCGCACACACACACACACAACACACACACACACACACATGCGCATACATAGACACACGCACACAAACATGCAAAGATAATGCACACTCACAGAGAAAGCTTTTTCTTGTTCTGCCCGCCTCTCTCTCTCTCTCTCTCTCTCTCTCTCTCTCTCTCTCTCTCTCTCTCTCTCTCTCTCTCTCTCCTCTCTCTCTCTCTCTCCTCTCTCTCCTCTCTCTCTCTGTTTTTCTCTCCGTGTTTCTCTCTCTGTGTTTCTCTCCGTGTGTCTCTCTATCTGCCTCTTTCTGTCTCTCTCTCAATGTCTCCGTCTCTGTGTGTCTCTGTGTCTCTCTCCGTGTGTGTGTCTCTCTCTGTCTTTCTCTGTCTTTCTCTGTCTCTCTATCTATCTGTCTCTTTGTATCTCTCTCTCTCTCTCTCTCCTCTCTCTCTCTCTCTCTCTCTCTCTCTCTCTCTCTCTCTCTCTCTGTCTGTCTGTCTGTCTGTCTGTCTGTCTGTCTGTCTGTCTGTCTGTCTGTCTGTCTGTCTGTCTCTCTCTCTCTCTCTCTCTCTCTCTGTGTCTCTCTCTCTCTCTCTCTCTCTCTCTCTTCTCCTCTCATCTCTCTCTCTCTCTCTCTCTCCTCTCTCCTCTCTCTCTGTCTGTATGTCTATCTGTCTGTGTCTATCTGTTTCTCTCTCTCTCTCTCTCTCTCTCTCTCTCTCTCTCTCTCTCTCTCTCTCTCTCTCTCTCTCTCTCTCTCCTCTCTCTCTCTCTCCTCTCTCTCTCTCTTTGTGACTGTATGCTTTCTTGTGGTGATGTTTATGTTATATTGGGAGGAGATTTTAACAGTAGAATTTCGAATGTCTCTTTAGATTTTGAGGACAAACATGCGCCATTTCTAAATCAACGTGTAAGTGGTCCACTGCATGCCAACAGGATGTCACAAGATAATGTGTTGAATCAGTATGGTAAGATGTTATTGAATATGTGCACTGCTTTAGATTTACATATTTTGAATGGTTCGTGTCATGGCGACCTTCAGGGTTGCTACACTTACATATCTGAGACTGGAAGCAGTGTCAATGATTATTTTATGATGTCACGTGATATGTTTATACAGTTCTCTGAGGATTGTGAGATGAATGTTTCTGAAAGGTGTGAATCTGACCACATGCCTCTAGTGCTGTGTATTAATTTTCCTAATGAAAATATCAATGAAGAAGAGGTGAAAAGAACTGAAAGTGTAGTTGAAAAGATTGTCTGGAATGAAACATACTGTGAAATATTTGACAGGTTAATTGACTCTAATGAGATACAAGAAAGATTAAGATTGGCTAGTGATGTGATTGATGTCAATATTAACCAAGCTCTTAATATCTTTAACACTTGTATGAAAGATTGTGCCGATTGCATGAAAAAGCAAATAAATATAAATAGAAAATGTAGCTACAGTGATTGGTATGATATGGAATGTCGTCTAGGTAAAAGAAATGTACGTAAATTACTGAACAAGTATCGTAGCTCTTTATCTCTTCTTGATCGTGACCTATACCGCACAGCTAGGCGTGACTATAAACAGCTTTTAAAGACAAAACGTAAACTGTTTAATAATGCTTTGTTGGATAAACTGATTGCTTCTGTTGACAGCCAGAAAGAGTTTTGGAATGTAATGCGCAGTATACAGAGTAAAAGAAATCAGCCTGTTAATAATATTAGTTTAGCCGATTGGTTTCAACATTTTCAGAAATTGCTTGAAACAAATGATAATGGTCATAATGATACAAACAGGGAAGAAGGAACTGATAATGGTGATTATAGTGACGCTTATTTTAATCGTCCAATTTCGAAAGAAGAAATAATGTTAGCTTTAAGAAAACTGAAAAACCAAAAGGCCCCTGGCCCGGATGGTACCATTGGAGAGATAATAAAAAATGCTTGTAAAGTGGAGTTGGTATTGAACGTTTTGGTACAATTTTTCAATGCTTTATTTGATAAAGGTGTGTACCCTGATAGTTGGACAGAGTCAATTGTTCTACCATTGTACAAAAAAGGCGATGTTAATAATCCAAATAACTATAGGGGAATTTCTTTGTGTAATATTAGTAGCAAGTTATATAGTGCAGTTATTAACAGAAGATTACAGGAATGGGTAGAGGAGAATAACATAACTGGTGAATTTCAGGCTGGGTTCAAACGAAATTACTCCACTATAGATCATATGTTTACTTTAATGGCTTTTGTTCAAAAACAGTTTTGTTTAAATCGTAAATTGTATGTGGCTTTCATCGATTTTGAGAAAGCCTTTGATTCTGTTAATAGAAGCATTTTGTTGCCCATTTTGTTTAAGAATGGAATTCGGGGAAGTTATTTAAATGCATTATGAGTATGTATGAATTTGTAAATGCTAGAGTTAGATGTGGTGCATCATTAACAGATTATATAAACTGTACAGCTGGTGTGAAACAAGGAGATGTGTGTAGTCCTATTTTGTTTTCTTTGTTCATCAATGAGTTAACTTTGGAAGTTATTCGTAATGGCAGACATGGTGCACAATTCATTGATGATACTTTAGAAATATTTTTACTCCTTCTGGCTGATGACGTAGTGTTAATTTCAGAAACAATAGTTGGGCTACAGAGACAATTAAATAATTTAGAAAAAGCATCAGTTTCACTTCAGTTGAAGGTAAATATGTCGAAAAGTAACATTATTGTATTTAGAAAAGGAGGGTATCTTGCAGAGCGGGAAAGATGGACATATAATGGAAGCGTTATGCCAGTTGTAAATGTCTATAAATATTTAGGAATATATTTTTCAACACGGTTAAGCTTTTCCTTTGCTTGTAGAGAATTAGTAAGTAGAGCAAAGTATCCTTTATTGTGTATTTTAAGAAAATTAATGCAACTGAATAATGATTCTCTGTCCTTGTTTCTGAAGTTGTTTGATGCACAAATTCAACCCATGGTGCAGTATGGTGCTGAATTATGGGGCTTAGATGCAGGTGTGGCAGAAATTGAGAAGATACATTTGTATGCATTAAAGAAATTTCTAGGTATATCAATCCAAACACCTAATGACTTAGTTTATGGGGAAACTAACAGATATCCAATAAGTTTAATTTCCATGGTTAAGTGTATTCGTTACTGGCTGAAACTGACACAAATGGAACCACATAGATTGCCATATAAAGCTTATAAAATGTTAATGAATTTAGAAGCAAGAGGTAAGAAAAACTGGGTCTCAAACATAAAATTAAAGCTATATGAATTTGGTTTTGGGGTTGTGTGGGAAAATCAAGGTGTAGGGGACATAACTGGGTTTATTCATACATTTCGGCAAAGACTGGTAGATTGTAGATGGCAGACTTGGTCTTCACATATTCAAGAGAGTGATCGATTTGATGTGTATAGAATGTTGAACCCATTCCATTGTGTTCCAGTTTATTTATCTATGTCCTTAGAAAGACATATGAAACGGATAATGACTAAATTCAGATTTGGTATCTCTGATATATATTTACATTCTTGTCGTTATAAATCTGTCAATGATCATAATTTGATGTGTCCATTGTGTCATGATGCACTTGAAAATGAACTTCATTTTATTTTGTCTTGCCCGGAGCTAAAACAGCTGCGAGAACAACTAATTCCTTTGAAGTATTTTCAACAGCCAGTGTTATTCAGATTAGTGATGCTGATGACGACTCCTAATGAAACTATTGCAAAAAAACTTGTTGTATACTTATGCAAAGCATTTAAAATACGCAGTATGTTGTCAACATAATAATTGTGTCAATCTGTGAAAACTTACAAATTGTGTGTGTTTCTATTTTGTATGTAAACCCCTTCTAAGGGGCAATGGCCTTTGTGAATAAATTATCCGAATCCGAATCCGAATCCGAATCCGAATCCGAATCTCTCTTCTCTCTCTCTCTCTCTCTCTCTCTCTCTCTCTCTCTCTCTCTCTCTTTTCTCTCTCTCTCTCTCTCTCTCTCTCTCTCTCTCTCTCTCTCTCTCTCTTCTCTCTGTCTCTCTCTTGTCTCTCTCTCTCTCTGTCTGTATGTCTTCTGTCTGTCTATTGTTCTCTCTCTCTCTCTCTTCTTTCTTCTCTCTTTCTACTCTCTCTCTCTCTCTCTCTCCTCTCTCCTCTCCTCTCTCTCTCTCTCTCTCTCTCTCTCTCTCTCCTCCTCTCTCTGTCTCTCTCTGTATCTCTCTCCGCCCCCCCCTTTGTGCATCTGTTGGTATCCATGTGTGTGTGTGTGTGTGTGTGTGTGTGTGTGTGTGTGTGTGTGTGTGTGTGTGTGTGTGTGTGTCTGTGTCTGTGTGTCTGTGTGTCTGTGTGTCTGTGTGTCTGTGTGTCTGTGCCTGTGTCTGTGTATGTATGCGTGTTTACTGTGTATGTGTGTTTGTTCTGTATGTGTATGTGTGTGTACAAGTGTTTGTGTCTGCGCGCGTGCGTGTGTGTATGCATTTGTGTGTGTGTGTGTGTGTGTGTGTCTGTGTGTGTGTGTGTGCGTGTGTGTGTGTGTGTGTGTGTGTAAAAGTGTGTGTGAGTGTAAAAGTTTGTGTGTGCGTGTAAAAGTGTGTATGTCTCTCTGTGTGTGTAAAAGTATGAATATGTGTGTGTTTATGTGTATCTGTGTATGTGTGTGTGTGTACTTGTGTGTGTGTATTTATGTATATGTGTGTATGTGTGTAGGTGTATGTGTGTGAGTGTGTTTGTGTGTGTGCGTGAGCGCGTAAGTATGTATGTATATCTGGGAATACGTGTGTGTAAGTGTGACTGTGAGTGTGTTCATTTATTTTATTTATTTATTTATTTATTTTTATTTTATTTATTTTTATATCGAAGATAATGGAATAAGCACTCATGTGCTTTTTACATCCAGTCCCCGTGTAGATGCAGTTGTGTAAGTCTTGTCATCTGTTCTCACCGGCACACAA